>JARBWK010000001.1:67504432-67559640 GCA_030556195.1 Anolis apletophallus | reverse complement strand
TTGACAGAAGCTTCAGTGAAAACAGTTCTCTGCTCAATAAAACTTTTGAGCCTCCAGTAGCCTGCTGATACAGCTTTTCAAGCCTTTTCCAACAGTCAGCAGCTGTTTCTTCCAGAGCTAAATATGTGAGGTTCCTATCGTCAACTGACAGGATGATGGTAGCCCTTGCCTTGCCATCTTTCAACCTTTCTGCATCAGAAATCGGTCGATGTGTAAGGCAGGATAGCAGCTCCTCCTTTGCCAAAACTGCTCGCACTTTGGTAGCCCATATTAAATAATTTGAGCTGCCTCTGAGCTTTTCTAAATGATGCTGTGCTCCAAATAATGCCATCTTTCTTCACACTACAGATGTTCCTGGCAAAAATTCACTTCAGTTTTTTTCTCTCTAACACTGAGGTAAACAGCGACTTCTGCTGCAATTTCCAGTGTTATTCAAAAACTTTTTCTATGAATTATGGGTTCTGTAGTATCTCTGTGCCTCTGCAATTCTGGATTCTGTGTTCTGGGTTCTGGGATCTGGGCCCATAACCTCTTCGGCGTCGAGTATTTGTGCCACAGTGGAATAGGCAACAGAAATATAGAAGTTTAATTCCCCATCGGCCCAATAAACTCCAGTCTCTGTTCGTGTGAATAATGACACTCTCATTCAATTCACAAGGTAAAAATATAACTTTGTATTGAATTGAATTTAACAATAACAAGCTAAGCATGGAAAAACAACAGCAATTACAGCTACCTTCCTAAAACATATTTTCCTCACAGATATTTAATCCAAACTGTCCTCTTCAACGGACAATTCCCAACTGTCAGATCCCAACTGTCATTCCTCAAGATTCCATTCATCAGTCTTGAGACAGCGCCATCTGGTGTCAAACATGTCACACTGCAGAAAATACATCTTGTGCTGACTCATGAATTGCCATTCAAAATTCAATAATCTGACAGGCATTGCAGGAAGAAGGAAGTACGAGGCTGGGCCTCTGGAGGGAGCGTCCTGCCTCTCTCTCGTCCAGAAGCAGCTGTGTAGCCTCCATTGCTGGTGAGACAGGCAGGGCGGAGTGCTCCCTCTGGATGCCCTGCCTCGTGCTTTCTCCTTCCTGCAGTGCCCCGCAGGCGGAAGAAGCGCTGCACGGGCGGAAAACAGCAGCAGGAGCACGTCCAGTGGCAGGAGCACATGGCGGCAGGGGCAGGTAGATCTTTTGGACTTATTTATTTATTTATTTATTTCAGGATTTTACCCCGCTCTTCTCAACCCCCGAGGGGGGACTCAGAGCGGCTTACAGTACGGCACAATTCGATGCCACATCATACAGTATAAAACCCCCAATCCCCACAACAATTAAAATACATTAAAACACATTAAAATACAGTTCCATCAACATACACAGTCATTCCAAGTTAAAAACAATATTCACTCCATAAAAACATTGGCCCTCTTCATCCATTCCATTAAAATCCCCATCTAACATGCTGTTAGTGCTGGTGTGCAAACGCCTGGTCCCAAAGCCAGGATTTTACCTTTTTCCTGAATGCCAGGAGGGATGAGGTGGACCGTACCTCCATAGGGAGCGCATTCCACAGGCGGGGAGCCACCGCCGAGAAGGCCCTGTCCCTCGTCCCCACCAACCGCATTTGAGAAGTTGGCGGAAGCGAGAGCAGGGCCTCCCCGGATGATCTTAGGTTACGGGGTGGGACGTAGCGGCCGATGCGTTCGGACAAGTAAGCTGGGCTAGAACCGTATAGAGCTTTAAAGGTCAAAACCAGCACTTTGAATTGAGCCCGGAATTGGACAGGCAGCCAGTGGAGCTGACACAACAGGGGGTGGTATGCTCCTGTATGTAGCTCCCGTTAGTAATCTGGCTGCCGCCCGCTGGACTAATTGCAATTTCCGAACTGTCTTCAAAGGCAGCCCCACGTAGAGTGCGTTGCAGTAATCTATTCGGGATGTGACCAGAGCGTGGACGACCGTAGCCAGATCAAACTTCCCAAGGTACGGGCGCAGCTTTAAGAGTAGCTCACATGCTGAAAAAGTGTGAGCACCCCTGCACTAAGGCAACCAAGGTAGATAGAACCAAGACAAACTGTTCTCCTTTATCTTTTGGAGTATAGATTATGTGCCTGTCTTTTTAAGACATGTTTCCAGTATCACATTTGCGTTCTGGAAATATTTTGTACATTTCTAAAAGGTCAGTCTGTTCTGCCAGCCATAGCTTGTTATCTAATTCAGAATATAATTCAGATGCAAATACAGCCTCTTGTATAGGATGAAAAAGATTAGAAATTCAAGACAATTATTTTGAAAAGCAAGCAATTTACAATGAGACCCACCACAGTGAGCACTAGTTTGCAGAGTCAAGTGTTGTATATAACATCTGTTTTCCAGTAAAGTATAAAGAAAGGATGTGGAGCTGGAGAAGAGTTTGTTAGAGCTTGATTCTCTACTACTAAAAGACAAATAAATGAGTCCTAGAGAAAATCAAGCCTGTAGCCAAGATGACTAGACTGAGACTGTTGTATCATAAGAAGACCAGACTCGGTAAGAGAGCAGTTCAGCTGTCAAAGTCCTCCTAACAGATGGCCATGCTGCCTCTGCTGACAAGCCTCCTGAGAAAAAGACTATATGGACTCTGAGGCAAAATATGCCACTGTCTAAAATGACTTGAATTTTGGGAAAAAATGGCATTCATAATTTTTTTGGAAAGAAAAATGATGTCATATCCTTTTGGCAAATGTGAATCGCCATGAACTAGAGACCTCCTTTTGAAAACCACTAGTCAAGGGAAAGCATGACCTAGTTAAAAGTCAACCCTTTGAAAATGTGATGTTCAAAAGCATTAATGTAATGCCACACAGGTAAATCAGTCGTTAAACTGATAAGCCATGTCTTTGAACTGCCAGGGACAAAGACATGCCACTGCACAAGCTGAAGTTGAAATTGAAATTGTAGTTGCAGTTGCCCAAAACATATACACTCCCTTGAAACCTCTTAGTTTAAAATATGCACTCAGAGACAAAAAGCAGTATTCTTTTAAAAGTAACATATCTTGTTTCCTCAGAAACATCTTTATTAATTCAGCATACAGGGACATTTCTTATTTAAAGTTTGGTTATAAGGATGTAGTTTCTCTGTGTTGAGAACACAGGGCATCATTGTTAATCAATAGTACATAGTCCAAAGTATTTAAGTAAGCATCTTATGAAAGTCCAAACTGTGTAACTGTACTCATTGCTTCTCAAAGCAAACATATAGTAAACTGTTCCTGCATAAGTCCAAATGCAAACTGTTTCTATTGAAGTCCAAAAGCATACCTGCTTTCATTGAAATCCAAAAGCATACAGATAACAAAATGGAGTCTTGAGTCTGAACATGGTCAGTACAATCACGTTTGTAGCCACTCCCACACCAAAAAGGAGCAATCAAATTAGCAAATTAATATATACATGCAATACAGGCTAGAAAATCTATACATTAACAAACAAATAGTGAAGGATTGGAAGGTTTCTACTTCCAAAATTGAAGGCATGCAACAGCAACAATTCTAACTAACTTGACTCTATTAAGCCAAAAGCAGGCCCACACTTCCCATTGAAAGACTGGTATGTTTACATTGGTTAAAATTGTTCTTTGTTTTACATATTGTATTGTTCTTTCATTGGTTTTTTTTTGCACTACAAAAAAGACACATGCAGTTTGCATA
Source organism: Anolis apletophallus (assembly GCA_030556195.1). Classification (NCBI taxonomy): domain Eukaryota; kingdom Metazoa; phylum Chordata; class Lepidosauria; order Squamata; family Anolidae; genus Anolis; species Anolis apletophallus. The sequence continues at coordinate 67,555,942 of JARBWK010000001.1, read as the reverse complement.
GAAATGTGTTCATGTGTTTTTTCAAACTATAGTCTGGCCCACCAACAGGATGAGAGACTGTGAACTGGCCCTTGGCTTAAAAAGTTTGGACACCCTTGCAATATAATATCATCAGTCTTTAAAATGGTATGAAGCTGAGAACATTGATCTCGAAGTGTTTGGTGAATTCATCACAGTATACTTTTCACAATTATAAACATAATCTGTAAAATAATATAGCCTTATTTAAATCATCATTGATACCGCTTTGTATTGAACATGTTGTCATGCAAACTGTAACAAGAGTTATTTGACTTGGGTACTCTATTGAGCTCTTAAAAATATTATGAAGGCATTGGGGTGTAACAATTAATATGGCCAGTTGAGCGTCTAGTAGTGCATTGCAGTTTTTATTTTTGTAGTAATTTTAAAACTGAGTATGTAGAAATCATTTAACTGAACTTTAAACTGTTAATTTACTATATTTTAGTTATTTTAATTTTCACATGGTTAGACAAAAGCTTTGTGTAGCTCTGTAATGTGACATGCTTTTTACTAAATAAAATGAAATTCTTCCCTCTCCCTCACATTATTGACTAGTAATTATGCACTTCTCATCCCTGTTCTCTGATAATGCATACAGACATAATAATCAAAGTTTTATTGCTGGTCAAAACTAGAGTAGAGTTACATCAAATCAATTGGCTGTGTGCGTTAATTTACTTAGCCAATAACTGATTGAATTGATCTATTCTAGTTGGTATTAACCAACAGGATTGCAACGAAATAGTGCGACATACCTGAGATAAGAAGTGCAATACCTTCTAGATACCAGAATACAGTTGTTCTAGCATATTTTGCTTGCTTGTGAACATTCATATACTAATTGTTTATCTTTTATAAATATTTATGATGTTACCATTATAGCATACAAACCATTTATAACACACTGCAACAGTAACACAAACAATGTGAACCATTAACAAACCATAGACACGATTCTAAAATGTGAAGGTATACATTTCAATGTAAAGTTTCATATATTTTTATCTTTTGTATTAGCACAACATTTTAAACACTTTGGTCATTGGTTCTGGGCAAAAATAAGATTTAAAAATAAATATGGCAGTGCTTTAAAAATTAAAATTATAAATAATACGTTCAGTTTCTGGTAATACTATAATACCTCAGCTAATACTGTAAATGCTTCTCTAAATAAGAAGGGCCCTAACCATTTCTAAAAGGATTAAGGAGTGAACTGTGATCATTAAGGCTTCCTGTTTGTGTGAAACAAGATGATTAACATATGACACAGAGGTGCTTGCTGCCAGTGGAATAGAGCACCATGATTGGGGTCCTATCTGCAACAGTGGGATGTCTACCAGTATTAGGAATATTCAAGACAGGGCAGGACCAGTGGCAGCTGGCGATTTCCATGTCAGGGACAGTGAATTTTCTCCAACAATTAGTCCAGAATTTAAAGAGACTATCCAATGTGCTGATCTCCTCTGGATCCCATGCCACAAACAGGCCAGGCATTTTGGATATGTCTGTTAAAGTATGGACCAAAGCCCATAGTACATTCACTGCCTCCCTCTGTCACACCTACAGGTATATACCTTCTGGGGAAGGTGGGTAGGGCTATAGCTAAGCCTCAACAGCTGTTGAAAGTTTCTGAAAAAGCTGCACAGGTGCATCAAACTACCATATGTATGGATTTCGCAGGTTACAAGAAACACGGTTATAGGTAAGCAACCATACTTAACACTTCTTGTTGTCTTAGGTCAGGGCTATCCAACTTCTACCGGACCGGGGGCCTGAGTTCCGATCAGTGATCACCTGGGGGGCCTAAGGGTCTGCCTCCGCCCCCGCCCCAGCCCTGCCCCTCCCCCTCCCCTGGCTCCACCCCCTCCCCGGCTCCGGCCCTGCCCCCAGCCCCACCCCCTTCCCGGGCTCCAATTCCATATATTTAATATTAACATAAGGGGAGAGGGAGGGAATGGAACACATGGGGGGCATAAATAAACAATTCCATATATTTAATATTAACATAAGGGGGAGGGAGGGAATGGAACACATGGGGGCATAATTAAACAATTCCATATATTTAATATTAACATAAGGGGGGAGGGAGGGAATGGAACACATGGGGGGCATAATTAAACAATTCCATATATTTAATATTAACATAAGGGGAGGGAGGGAATGGAACACATGAGGGGCATAAATAAACAATTCCATATATTTAATATTAACATAAGGGGGAGGGAGGGAATGCCACACATGGGGGGCATAAATACACAATTTCATATATTTAATATTAACATAAGGGGGGAGGGAGGGAGGATGAAAGGGTGGATGGATGGGTGGGTGGAAGGAAGGAAGGATGAAAGAGAGAGGGGCAAGGAGGGAGGGAGAACAGTTGAAAGGAAGGACGAAGGACGAAAGGGTGGGTGGGTGGAAGGAAGGAAAGGTGAAAGAGAGGGAGGGAGGAAAGAAGGAAAGAGTGGAAGGAAAGGAAGGGAGGGAGTAAAAAGAGAGAGGGGGGAAGGGGGAGGAAAGAAGGCCGGGCGATGGAGGCGAGTGCGCTGAGGGCCTGAGCGCCTCTGAGACGGAGCAGCAGCAATCCTGAGGAGGAGAAAGCGAGCGAGAGGAGAAAGATAGAGAGGGAAGGGGCAGGGGAGAAAGAAGGATGAAAGGGTGGAATGGAAGGAGGGAGGGAGAAGAAATGTGGCTCACCTTAACGCTGAATGCTTCCTTGCAATAACTCCCCTCCCTGGGAAGGGAGGGAGGATGAGAAGGAGGAAGGAGTGCTGCCGAGGGGGAAAGCCATGCGGCCGGGTCGCTCTTCCTGTTTGCTGCCAAGGGGGCAGGGCCCGAGAGACGTCACTCCCTCCCATTGGCCCCCTCCCTCAGGAGAAGTTGAGGGGGCCAATAGAAAGCCAAGGGGCGGGACCAAAAATAATAATAAAAATAATTTTTTTATTGAAAAAAATATTTTTAAAATATTTTTAAAAATATATTATTTATTGCAGGAGGGTAAGGGGCCGTAGCCAAGGGGCTAGGGGGGCGTGTACGGCCCCTGGTCCGCCTGTTGGACAGGCCTGTCTTAGGTAATACTGGCTATTGGGGATGATGGAATAATGGAAATTGTAGCTAAATATCTTGGGGGCACCAGGTTGAGAAAACTTCTCTGTATTGAGTTTTGAATTATTCTTTAAATTATGAATTACTCTTGGATTTTAATGACATGTACACATACATGTATTTAATTTTTGGTTGTTGCTGATTATATTCTGGTATTTGCCTAAGAATGCACACAGCAAAGTTGCTTGCTCTTTGTCTGTTAGGGCTAAATTATATATGTATTAAACAATTCATTAATGATCATATCTTTAAAACATAAGCACACACACTGTAATGGCAAACATGAGGCTGTTCTCACCAAGACTACACTGTGGTGGAAGGCTAGCTTTAACCTTTTGCTCTCCTTTAGCTATTGTGACCATCCCCCCTCCCCCCTCATTGGTATTAGGCACTGAAATCTATCTCCATTGGCACCACTTTTGGACACAGTATCAGGCACGGGCCCATGGGTTTGTATGGGTTTGTATGTGAGAGAGAGGAGAGGGCTTTTGTGGAATCTCAGCGTGTAAAAAAAAGAAGTCCAACATTGTTTTAACACACAAACACACACATACACACACACATCCTTCCTGTATATTTGCTAGTAATGCTTTTGATGATAAACAACTATTTTACAAAGCCAACCATAGTCTATAGCAGGGCTTCTTAAACTTTTTCCACTTGTGATCCCTTTCTGCCCCACAAATTTTTATGTACATATATAGGTACAAAAAAACCCCTGAATGTTTATTGATAATAAATCAACATTTGCTAGGCATGTTTAAAAGATTGATTTTCCTGTTTATAGAGTACAACTAAAGTATTTTCTGCAGAGTCCATTGTAAATAATTCATGCTGTTGCTAACATGTTCCTCAGCAAGTGAGTGTCCAAACGTGGCAGGCTAAAACTTGGAACTCAATCCGTGGCTGATACCAGAGAAGAGACTCTCCCCTGTCCACACAGAAGACTGAGCAACTTGGAAGTTGTGGAACAGACTGCACTCTGGCACCACAAGGTGAAGAGCCAATCTTTGGAAATGGGCTACAAAGTGGAAACCACAACATGCGAGTGTGGAGAAGAGCAAACTACAATCCACTTACTACAATGCAGCCTGAGCCCTGCCACATGCAAAATGGAGGATCTTCTTACAGTGACACCAGAGGCACTCCAAGTAGCCAAAGGACATTTAGTACAATGCCAAGTTTTTTACTTTGTGTTTTTAGATGTTATACTGTGCCCTCAATTCGCTTCTGACACGATAAATAAAGAAATAAATATGTTGTTGCTAAAGGATTTGTGTAAATTAATGGTGTTCAGAAACCTTGTACTATTGCCAAATTGTTCATAATGCTAACATTGAGCGAAGGCAGGGGTGCTCACACTTTTTCAGCATGCGAGCTACTTATAAAACAACCAAGTCAAAATGATCTACCTACCCACTATGAAAATGTGAAACATATAACACAATATCTGAACTGAGTTTTTGAACTGAGTATTTTTCTGCAGGTCCAGTAAAATAGACATGCCATATAACCTGATTCAAAGCAGATAACATGGGATTTTATTCAACTGTGTGGAAAGGACCTCAGATAACCCAGGGCCAGCAGCACTTGGGCGGCATCAGGAGCCTGCAGGGCGGGACTGAGCCTTCCTCCCGCCCCGACTGCGATCTACCAGGACGTCCTACGCGATCTACCAGTAGATCGCGATCTACCTAATGAGCACCCCTGAGCTAAGGGAATCCCATTTTGGATCAAAGCCCAGTTTAAGAAGCAGTAGTCTATAAGAAGCAGTAGTCACCCTGAACCTCTGAGAATGCCTGCCATAGATGTGGGTGAAATGTCAGAAGATAATGCTTCTGGAACATGGCTATACATCCCAGAAAACTCACAGCAACCCAGTGATTCTGGCCATGAAAGCCATGAAAGCCTTTGACAACACAGTCATCAATAGCACATCTTAGATATGTCTAAGAGCCTATTTGTCCCTTACTTTGAAGGATTATTACGTCTATTTTTTTTTATTTTTTTACCCAAATTAATGCATATTGGAATAATTAATTCCTCCTTTTTTCCACTTCTCTTTTCCTTCCCTCCCCATATTCCCTTTTTTCTCTTTCTCCTCACCCAGACAGGGAGGAAGGGATATTGGCTATGCTACAGGAAGACCTTTCTGCTCCACTTATAAAATGTGCTCATATGGCAATTCTTCTCTTTCTGTGAAATCAGTACCCTCTTTTTCTCTTCACTGTTCCAGGGAAGGAAGTTGTGGTTTCTGCACAATTATATCCCTCTGGGACCTGTTTTTTTGTGTTTCTATGTGATGGGCTTGCTTTCTTCTATATTTCATGGGACTGGTGTCTACCTGTTCCGTTGTACTGAATTACTGTAAAATGGGATCAGTGAATGAGCTTACTTTTCTACAATGTTTTATTTTTCTGTTTTTGCCAACATAATTTGAACCTGATTGCACTTTAAAGAATTTTGTTTCTTCCTTATCCGTTCATCTGCTTCTGGTCATCCTGAGGCAAGAGTAGGAACATGCCAATCAAATAATGTTTATTGCAGTAGCTTCAGGTTTAATAGACATTTTATTTTTAATCACTGTAGTCCCCACTTTATGCTTTCTTTCACTTTTTAAATATTCTTTTAGATGTATATTAATAGTAAAGCAAACAAGTAAAGGATTAAGTAGGGTCTAGATTTTTTTCCAAAAGGGAAAGAGAACAGACAGTATTTAACAAATTACAGACAGCTGGCACATACTTTAGAAAAAGGCAAGTTATGTGAGATTACTGTGGGAATGGAAATTAGATTATTGTTATAGAGAGAAATCCAGCTAATGGACTGCATGTTCCTAAGTTAATTTTAATACCTGCAGTGTGCAGCAGTTCTAAGAAGCCATGAGCACCAGCAGGAGCATAATGGTTAATCTTCAGTAAGTAGTAGCTAGCTAGCAAAGTATGTGCAATAAATATTAATGAACTGATTCTGCACATTTTAAACTGAACCGTTCCAGTATTCAGCACCTTGGCAGGAAGGCTGCACTTTATCTGGGCTCAGAGATTCATGATGGCCTTGTCTCTGATGCAAATCACTTACTACAGATTGGAAAACATTGCCCTTGTGTTTGTGCTAGGTGTTGCAGAGAGAGAAAAAGCTATACTGATGTCATGACAAAACTTGATGAATCACATATAAAGAAGGGAATATACTAGTCCTACCACTTTTATCAATAGTTTCACTTGATCTCATTAGATGAGGAGCAATGAATTTGAATAGAAGAGATTCTTCATGAACATGGTCCATACCAACATGAAACTTTTCAGAAATCCAAACCTAGATTTTCAAACACATAAGGAAAACTCTCTTAGACTTAAGAAAGCAGTGGAACTGAAGGCAGATGAATAAAGGTTACTACTCTTCCTTGTTCCCTTGTTGAGTCAAAACACCTCCCAATAGATAAAGAGTAGAGCAGGATTAGAGAGAAAATGAGGAAGTGAGAGAGAGACATTTGTGCTTCTATATATGGCGTAAGGACTGCTAACCCTGGGCTGTGCACACGCAATAAGAAGGGACAGTTAGGGGAGATGTGATTGTCACCACATAATAAGATATATGACATAGATAATATATATCACATCACACAGATGCATAAGATAATTGCTGACATGTACTTATTTAGTCTAGAAATAGAAACAGTTGAAATATTAAAAAAATGGTTCAACAAGAGCAAGCTTGTATGAGAAACTAGCAGAAAGAGAAGGAGAAAACTGGACATTAATTAAATTCTAATTTTCCTAGCCACAATTGTGGATATTGTGAAATTATGCTCCATCTCTTATATACTGTCTGCAGTATCTCTTATTTCCTGTTTCAATAGGTGGTCTTTAGTTTGAAATGAGTTGTTCTACTCCATAAACTTTCTTTGTGTGGCACAAACTGTGTTAAACTGGTGGAGAACAGAAATCATAGTACAGACCCCATCAAGGGACATCTAGACTGACTCCTTTCTTATGGGCAGAAAGGCATCATCCAAACTCTCCTGACATCCATCTGCTTCCTCTACTGAGTTGGAGAGGACCCTCAAGACACATCCAGCTGTTTATTCCTTTTTGAAGATGCAATCAATCATTTTATTATATCATTATTTACTGCCGTAAAGGGCTGGCTGGCTACACAGCTGGCTATCCTAGTGCCTTGTATATGGCAATCAGGCCAAAGTGAAATGATTGGTTTTTAAGCAGTTTATATTCTCTTGGTTTTGCAAAAGTTGCTTATTGCTTTACTGCCTTCTTGTAGATTCAATCAGTTGTACCGTTGTAGATTCAATCAGTTTATTTTATATTTAGACGAAGACTGTTACAGACAGCTATAATATTTTTGGGTCCCTCAGCCATTTTGGCTAATGAGCAGCTGGGCAGTGTGAGAAATGTAGTTTAACAGCAGGGCCTTTTTCATTCTCTACCATTGGGGGCCTGGCCTTCACAAACTACAACAATGGCTGTGCTTAGCCACACCCACCTCATCCCTCCTTGCATCTCCGGGGTGGGAAAACATGAGATTTTAAAACTTTGTAGGCTTTACTAAAGTTGCTTAATGGTTGTGAAAATTAAAATAACCTTGGGAGACATGCAGACATTATGGAATATTTCTGGAAAAAAGTAAGTGGTTCAAATTCAGCCCCCCCCCCCCCTCACCATTACTGCATGGTTCAAAACTGCTTCAGAAGACAAAATTTAGAAGTTTGTTCTGACTTTCAGGCTCTTCCAAATAAACCTATCCAATCCTAATATTTTCTTAGCAAAAATGCCATTTTCTGCTAGCAAAACCCACACACAAGCCTTTCTAGAAATGAGTCCACCAAATTAGAGAATCTGCACTCTCAGATCCTGTCTGGGAGAGGATTACAAGCAGGAGGCTCAGGACCAGGCCCTGAGGTCTGGCAACCATATTTAAATTCTTTGCAGTGCATGGGAGTGGGAGGGGAATCCATTTTTTTTGTTCTTGTCTCTAATACAGAACAAGGTTAAAGGGAATAAAAAAACCATCATAACTTACAAAGCTTTTTAAAGTTAGTATGTACCTGGGAGAGAGAAAATGTTTGGGAGAGATAGTTCATGATTTCACAAACAAACAAACTAGAAAAACAAAGATTCCAATGTGAACTTATCTGTTTTTAAGTATTTGTAGCCACACTGGCCCAAAAGAATTAAAAGAAACAAACAAACAAACAAAAAATAAAATATTCACCAGGTAATCTCATTAATTAAGAGGACTAAATAAATTTATTCAAAATAATCATTTCCTTTGGGCTGGCATATTAGGCTAAACAAACAATAAAAGCTTTAGTATGGTAGTGGTGTGTTTTTATAACGAGAATAAAAGGTAATTTACTTTCACAATTAATGTGACCCTATGTATTGGATGATTCTGGACTACTCTTTGCTCTACTTATTACATAACATTATGCTGCTATCCTGACTTTGTCTTTTGAATGAGTCTATTGAGGGAGGTATACAGGTGGAAGAAGTAGTGTGAAAACACTAGACTCTGTAAAAATATGGTGAGGAAGTTACATGATAAAAATACCTTGTCTAGATGTAGCCTAGGTTTCTAATTGTGATGTGATATATAGAATGAACTTCTTTAATAGCCAGTCTCTTCTTCGGCAAAATTCATGTTCTAGTTTCCCCCCGCAAAAGCCCTGTATGAACTCAGCACAGCCTCCTTTTATATGATCCTGCTTAGCTATTAAAAGTTGTACAGTTGTACATAAGCTGCTTAGATGATGAGATCTACTTTGAGAAACTTTCGTGAAGTAGTAGAAAAAGAATTTATGAATACTGGTATATCCTGCTTTTAGGGATCTATAGGTCATCTTTGGGTATTGAAGCACTGTTAATTATTTCAGAAAACAGGTTTTGTGGATGTCGGTTACAGAAAGCTGATTACCTTGAGGGCATGAACAATAGAGTTTTGAATATAAAGGTTAAGATGGCGATGGCAAACCCAAGAAGAACAAATAAAAGAATGTATGTTGAAGTGGGCGAGAAATATAGGGCAACAGATCCCCTTGAAAAATTGGGAAAGAATTTGGAACGTTCATCTTAAGTATACGTATGCGTATGAACTTAAGGAGAACATACTAAAAATGGTACATAGATGGTACTTAACACCAAAGAAGATAGCCAGGTACAATAAAAACTACTCCAACAAATGTTGGAAATGTAAGGCAGAGGAGGGAAATTTCTACCATCAATGGTGGGGCTGCGGGAAAGTAGGCAGCTTCTGGAAATTGATCCATAAAGAACTCCAGGTGGCCCTGAAGCTGAAATTAAGATGTAGTCCTGAAGCCTTTCTTTTGGGAATGGTAGGGCGGGAGGGAGATATGGACCATAATAAAGAAAAATTGTTTGTATACTGCTCCACAGCGGCAAGACTATGCCTGGCAAAACGTTGGAAGTGTGAGGAACTGCCTTCGTTAGAGGATTGGAAAACAAAAATTCACGAGATAATGAAAATGGACTGCCTAACGCAGGCTATGGACCAGGAAAACAAGATTAAGAGGACGGATTGGTCCCTTATCGTAGACTATTTGAAAGACTGTAAAAAAGAATGGACCATGGTATAAGTCCCAACCAGAGCCACCCAAGGCTACATTATTCTCTTCGATTGCCAGGTCGGAAGTTTAAAAACTGTCACGGTGATGGTTTATACAAATCGGATGAGGCCGCTCAGCCTAGGGGAGGTGAAAGGGGTCCACCGCCCTGGACCAGGGGGCCAACGTTCTGTCTGTTTTTATAGGGGGAGGCTTCGGGGAGGAGGGGGGGGGGACAGTCTGTGTCTATGCATGTTAGGTCCATTGTCTTTTTATGTTTCTTGTTTTTTAAATTGCAAAACCGAATAAAGAATATATTTTTAAAAAAGATGGCGATGGCAGTGGGGGGATCATGTTGTGTGGCCCCCAGATGATTCTGCAGATACTTGCAGCTGGGGTGTACTTCTGGGTTCAACATTTCAATAGTCTAATGATCTGGGAAGTGGGATGAAATTATTTAGGTAACAGAAATATTTGATATATCTCAATCCAAGGTGAGAAATGTCGTTCCTCCACAAGATTTCTCTTGTTAAGCCTTCAGTTAGTTAGAAGAGATTAGTATTTTATGTATAGTTTGTGGGGTTATTAGCCTCTTCCTCCTTGTGTTTCAAATCTCCCTTGCCTTGTCTCTTTAAGACCCCTCTCAGGAGTGGAGCCTTGGCCAAAACCTTTCTGGCTTCTTGAGGAGTCAGGCAATGTGCGTGGTATTGGAAGGTGAAGAGTAAGGAAGGTGGAAGAACCACAAAATACAATGTCACATTGAAGCTCCGCGAGTCAGTCACGTCGAAATTACACAAGCCACACAAGTTGCATCAAAGCTATATGAAAGTAAAGACACAAAGTAAAACCTTATCGAAGATATAACAGGTTGAGATCCAATTGAAGTTATATTAAAGTAACATCCAGTCAGAACTGTGGTTGTGATTCAAGAACTTTATGTAACTCCCTTCACAAAGACTGGCAGGGAAACCAGCATCATGGAGCTAAGGAAAGGTTTATTCTGAGTTAAAAGACATCATCCTGGCACATCATTTGGATGCCCCAAGCTAATGTGCCTTCTTCACTCAGTTATATGACACACTAGATGGGCCCTCAGATATCTGGTGGAACATTGTGCTGTGTGATCCTGTTGAAGTGGGTCTGTGTGAGTCATCCGTACATTTGGCATTTGATTGGAACAAAATGTGGATGCTTTCTCTGTTTCCTAATCCAGATTTTGAACCTCCATAATGAGTGAGGCTAATTTTGCTCCTTGTTGGTCTCTGACTACAGGACTAAGACCTTTTCTCCCATTGATTTTCATTCTTAAAGACTAGTTTATATTGTATCATTTACCATAATTAATAAATGATGCTCCTGGCTTTTACTCTGTTTATATGACTAATACCATTTTTATATTATTTTGCTGATTGAATATTTTTCAATATTATTTCTGGCTTTTTGTTGAGCTGTATTATATACTGCTATTGGTAGTTGCCCTGAACTGTTAACAAGAGGGGAAAGTTATAAATATTGTGAAATAAATAAATGAGTAAATAAATAAATGCATGAAATGGCTATGCTTAGATGAATTTATTCAGCTATCCATTTAAAAGCATGTAAGTCAAACCAATGTTCTAGTTCAGCAAGCTCTGAAATATTTTCACATTTGTTGGAAGATCTCTTTGTCAGTATTATACTATAAATGTATATTGATATGATGCCCTTATTTTATTTGCAAAAATGTCACTCTAGCAACTATATAAAATGTGTTTTAAAAAGTCATCTAAGCTGACACTCATAAAAAGTGTCTTCAACTTTACTAAAAGCAACATGCTTTTCTTTCTGTAAACATGTGCTTATATCAAGGTTAGAGGAGAGAGAGTATAGGACAGGTAACCATAGGCTATGTAGCAGCTGAACCACTTTCATTGTTCCAAATATATTTTCAGGCTTTCTGTTCTTTATTGCGCTAAAACAGTGTGGTAATCTTTTTCTGAAATGCAGTCTGAAATAAGGTATGGTCTGGATGGTGATCTTGCTGAAACTAGAGAGATTCAGTTTTGTTACTGCCTCAATTGGTGATTGTGTAAGCTTCATAGAATGCTATTGCAGAAGAAATTAAAAGAAAATAAAGGAATATTTGGGTGTCAAAATAATAATTATGTGACTTAATGGAAATAACTGAAAGTATGTTTCATGGTATGGAATAGGACTGGCATACAATACCCTTCTATAAATCCTTCTTGCTTGGGGATTGATTTTGGAAAATGTCTTAAACCTTCCATGGCTTTCAAACCAGCCTCTCTTTATCCTTATTGTTGTGTGAGTTATGGTGACCCTAAGGAAATTCTATTATGGGGTTTTCTGGAGCTGAAAGAGGACTGAAAAAGATGTAGTTGTGGGGGTCTACTACAGACCTCCAAGCCAGACAAAAGAACTGGATGAGGCCTTATTTGACCAGATGTCCAAACATGCAGAAAGAAGAGATATAGTAGTAATGGAAGATTTCAAGTACTCTGATATTTGTTGGAAAGCAAACTTTGCCAAGAGTACAAAGACCAACAAATTCCTCACTTGCCTTGCAGACAATATTATTGTCTGGAAGGTAGAAGAGGAAACAAGGAGATCAGCTATTCTGGATCTGATCCTAACCAATACTGAAGATCTGGTCAATTGAGTGAAAGTGGTGGGATCCTTAGGTGGGAGTGACTATGTGCTCCTGGAGTTTGTGATGCAAAGGACAGGTGAAATTAAGAGAATTCAAACATGCATTCTAGACTTAAGGTTATTTAAGGAAATACTGAGCATGATTCCATAGACACAAATACTAAAAGAGAAGGGAGTCAATGATGGATGGGAGTTCCTTTAAAGAGAGATACTGAAGGCACAATTGTGAACAGTGCCATCAAAGAGAAAAAATAGAAGTGTAAATCAACCAGAATGGATGCCCAAATAACTTTTAACTGAGCTAGGATTTAAAAGAGACATACACAATAAATGGAGGGGGGAATCACCAAAGAGGAATTCAAACAAATAACCAGTATATGTAGGGGGAAAGGTTCATATGGCTAAGATGCAAAATGAGCTCAAGCTTGCCAACAAGATTAAAAACAATTTAAAAAGTTCTTTGGTTATGTCAGTAGAAAAAGGAAGCAAAAGAAAACTGTAGGGCCTCTGTGTGGAGAAGGTGGTAAAATGTTCAACACCTTTTTTGCCTCAGTCTTCTCCCAAAAAGCAATATGGAGACTGAGCAATGTGGAGTGAACAAGGTAATAGTGGAAATGCAACCCAAACTAAGTGAAGAATTAGTCCAGGAATACCTGGCTACTCTAAATGACGTCAAGTCTCCAAGATCAGATTAACTACATCCAAGAGTATTGACGGAACTAGCAAAAGTAATTTCAGGACCACTAGCCATTATCTATGGAAATTATTGGAGAACAGAAGTCCCAACAGACTGGAGGAGAGAAAATGTTGTCCCTGCCTTCAAGAAGGGGAAAAAAGAAGACCCAAACAATTACTGTTCAGTCATCCTAACATCAATACCATGAAAGATTCTGAAGCAGATCATTAAGGAGGCAGCCTGCATTCACTTAGAAAGGAATGCTGTGATTACTAAAAGTCAACATGGATTTCTCAGAAACAAGTCATGCCAGACTCTTTTTTCTATAGAGTTCCAAACTTGATAGATGCAGGAAATACTGTGGATGTAACATATCTTAATTTCAGTAAGACCATCGACAAGGTCCCCCATGACCTTCTTGCAAGCAAACTAGTCAAATGTGGGCTACGCCAGTGTTTCCCAACCAGTGTGCCGGGCACACTAGTGTGCCGTGAGCGATCATCAGGTGTGCCGTGGGAAATTGGAACCTCCAGGAAGGGGGGTTAGTGTGTTGAAGTATAAAAACCCTAAGAAATCTACCTCGATAAAGACACAAAATTACAAACACCCCCCCCCCCACCCGTTGTCTACTTGGTCTCTCCCTCTCCATGCATTAGAAAAGCCTGCCTCCCTTTCCCCAAGTAGAGAGCTCCTCTTGCCTCCTGGGGGTTCTGTGTTGGAAGTTTGGCCCAGTTCTATCATTGGTGTGGTTCAGAATGCTCTTTGATTGTAGGGGAACTATAAATCCCAGCAACTACAACACCCAAATGTCAAGGTCTATTTCCCCTGAACTCCATCTGCGTTCATATTTGGGCATATTGAGTATTCATGTCAAGTTTGGTTCTGATCCATCATTGTTTGAATCCACAGTGCTCTCTGGATATAGGTGAGCTACAACTCCAAAACTCAAGGTCAATGCCCACCAAACTCTTATAGCATTTTCTCTTGGTTATGGGAGTTCTGTGTGGGATGTTTGTGTCTTTCTGCCATTCCTGCCAGAATATCTATGTTGAGTTCATCGAAACAGGCCCAGGTTTCACACTGAGTGTATAAATACATTTTAAAAACATATTTACTATATGTATTACTGTGTTAGAGTGTCATTTTGTGTCATTTTGGTTGGTGGTGTGCCCCAGGATTTTGCAAATGTAAAAAGTGTGCCGCGGCTCAAAAAAGGTTGGGAAACACTGGGCTAGGCAATGCCACTATTAAGTGGATCTGTAATTACACTTAAGCAGAAAAAAATGAAATGCAAAGACAGAATGGGTGATGACTGTTTCGACAACAGTCCATGTGAGAAGTTTCTTGGAATCTTCATGAACAACAATGTGAACATGAGACAACAGTGTGATGCAGCAGCTAAAAATGACAATGTGACTTTGGGCAGCATTGAAAGACTATAGTATCTAGATCAAAGGATGTTATGTTGCCTCTCTATTTTGCTTTGGTTAGACCTCACCTGGAATAATGTGTCCTATTCTGGTTTCTGCCATGACCAGGAGTGCCTTTGCACAGTTAAAACTTATGCACCAACTGTGCCCATTTCTTGAGAACCCAGATCTGACCACGGTGGTCAATGCCTTAGTTTCATCCCATCTGGATTAATGGGGCTGCCTCAGAAGAGTGCTTTGAAATTTTAGCTGATTCAAAGAGCTGCAAGCAGGTTGCTAACAGGGGCTGGCTACAGGAAGCGGACAACCCCCCTGTTGCAGCAGCTCCACTGGCTGCCCATCTGTTTACAGGCACAATTCAAAGTGCTGGTTATGACCTTTAAAGCCCTAGATGGTTCTGGTCCAGCCCCTTTCCCATTTATTTTTGGTTCTTAATTTTATTGGATCATTTATTTTCATTGATTTATAAATTTTACTTATTAATCCTTTTCTTACTTCATCTTTGCCATTCTGTTTAATTGTATTATTAATTCTTTGAATGTTGTTAATTGTCTGCATTTACCATGTTGTTTTATCCAATTATAATTCCATGAATCCAATTGTAGTATATTATGTTTAAATACTTCTGTTATATCTTTTTTCTAGATATTTTATTTATCCAATCTTTTAGTCTTATTACGCTAGCTCTTTCAATGTCCTTTGTGAGTCATATCTTAAGGTTCTCTGGAAAATTTTCTAAATCTATAATGTAGTATATTGTTTAAATATTTCTGTTATATCTTTTTTTTCTAGCTCTTTCAATGTCCTTTGTGAGTCATATCTTAAGTTTCTCTGGAAAATTTTCTAAATCTATAATTCTAGTCAGGGGTGATATTCTAGGACTACGTTTTGTGTGTGTGTCAGGAGCAACTTGAGATACTTCAAATCACTTCTGGATTGAGAGAATTGGCTGTCTGCAAGGATGTTGCCCAGGGGACACCTGGATATTTGATGTTTTACCATCCTTGTGGGAGGCTTCACTCATGTCCCCGCATGGGGAGCTGGAGCTGACAGAGAGAGCTCAACCCACTCTCCCCGGATTTGAACCATTGACCTGTTGATCCTGCTATTGTACCACCAGGGGCTCATAGGACTAAGTAATACTTCCATTATAAAAAGTTTAACATGAATAGGAATGTTACACAAGAACTGTCTTTTGGTACTCATCAGTAAATCTCTGTATTTCTCTTTCTCTCTCACACACATTTAAAATGCTGTGTAGGGTGCGATGGAAAAATGAGTCCCCTAATCCTGTTTTGTATCACCCAAGCTTCCCTGCCTTGCCCCAAGGAGAAAAAGTGCCCTCTGCTAATATTTGGTGCTATAAACTGCATATTATTTTAGTAAATCTAGTTCCTATTCACTTTAGGTGTACATGCGTATTTTCTATATTTTAACTTTAAAAGAACCAACCAGAACAATCCCAAAATAAGTAAGAAAATAATAGTTTGTTTGCTTGTTGTTGTTTTTTTATATATATACAAAGAACATGATTTCTTGTATGGGAAACATATTATTTATACAGAAAGCAATATTTTCCATATGGGAAACTTGAGGAGGAAGTACCATTCTACTAACTAAAAAAATCCATGTTTTGTGTGTTGTTGATTAATCTGTTTGAGTTAATACTGAAAATAACTTGGAGCCCTAGAGGACTTTCCAGGTTCTCTCCATAATACATTCTGGTCTTCTTTTATCTAGAATTGTGGACATATTGTTGTGCTTTGTCATCCAAGCACAATTTCAGTAGGTTGCAGCTTGAAAAAGGTTATTCTGCAACTCAGACACACTCTTCCAACAGGAATTTATTATCTTAGATTACTGCCTGAAGTGATCAGACACAGAGGGGCAAATAAAGAGGGAGATAAAAATAAGCTTATATAAAACTTTATTTATATACCCACCTATCTTCCCGAAGAGACTCAGGACTTCTCCTTCAGAAGAATAAAAATTCAGAGAATAAAGTGACATTTGTAAAGGTAAAGGGAACAGATAGTACTATAGTGGCATAATATAAGTTGGCTATGAGGTATCACAAAGTTAGGTATATAGTGGCTTAAATTCAGTAAACTACTGAAAATTAGTCCCCTGGTGGTGTAGTGGGTTAAACCACTGAGCTGCTTAACTTGCTGACTGAAAGGTTGGCGATTCAAATCTGGGGAGTGGGGTGAGCAGTTCCATGCAAATTGAGTGAATCAGCTTCTGCCAACCTAGCAGTTCAAAAACATGCATTATTTAAAATGTTTATTCATATCATGATCTGTGAATCAATATACACTGCTTCTGTGGAAAAGTCAGCCCCGAACCAAAATCCTGGCGGCCCTGCTCCATGCAGTCATGCTGGCCACATGACCTTGGAGGTATTTACTGACAATGCCAGCTCTTAAGCTTAGAAATGGAGATGAGCACCCCCCCCTCCTCCCAAGAGTCAGACACGAATAGACTTAATGTCAAGGAAAACTTTACCTTACTGAAAATTGTTACTTTAATTTGAAATGAATTTATAGTGCTAATCAGCTGCTTTGCTCTCTAAGTCCTAAATTATGCTCTTCCTAAATCAAGCATTTCAAGAAGCTCACAGTTAACAACCATTCTATGTTTTGCAACCGAGATGGAATTAGATACTTCAGAGTTAGCAAATGGCAACACTACTGCTCATTAGCACAACAGCATAGGCTTTAAGGTGTTGATTTCTCCTAAATTAGCAGAGCACAGGCTGTCTGTCCTGACACTGCTGTCTTGATGCAGCCAACACAGAATCGATAGAGTTCACATGGCAGCAATGGGAGCTTACTGAAATGCACACAATCTCTGTTTGCAGATACAAAAAAAGAATGTTATCTTGATTTGGCAAGCCTGTACAAAAGCAATTATTTTGGCAGCTTGCATGTGTTACTTTAATTAGTATTAACGCAATTGAAAAGGGGTGGAACGCAGCTATAGAGAAGATGGGGCAACAGGGAAGAGGATACTCACAGCAATTAGTGTTTGATGTAAAAGTGCAGGAGTGTTTGATAGAAGAAGAGAGCTGTTTTCTCAAGCACCAGAGAACATCCTGTATCATATGTGAACATAGATATCTAAAAATGATTTTAAAGAATTTAAAATGTCTTGCAGATAGATTATGCCTTACAGCTACTGAAGACATTTTATGCTTCACATACTCAATTAGTCAGTTGGGACAGCTGACAAGCCTGCAGTGTTAAACTGCATCCCTCTTGAGCCAGATGTTTGCAATGATTCTACTCTTACACCAAGAGGATGTTGAATACAGAATGTGACCTCTGAGCCAATAGTTTTCCCTTGAACTCATCTCCATGGGACCAAATCCACGTGATTCCTTTTCCTGCAAGACATTTTTGGGCAATTATATTATTATTATTATTATTATTATTATACCTTGCTTTATCTCCCTTAAGGAGAGTCAAAGAAGCTTGACATAAAAACATTACAATACAATTTAAAATATACAAATATACAAACATTAAAACAGAACTAAACACAAACAGCACTAAAACATTCACAGTTAAAATCCATATAAATCATATTCAATAGGCATGAGAAAAAAGTTATGAAAATGAAATGATTCGGAAGAAATTCGTAAGACTTTTGAGTATTTCCGCACCTGGAACACCAACCAGGAAGTGGACTTTCTTTATAGAACTTCAGGGCCAGGATTTTCTTAAGTGTTGTTATTAGGTCGTAAGGGGGCACCCTCCTTCTCTCTCACCACCCTCCCGCCTCCCTTGCCAATAAGTATTATGGCAAGGCAAGCCCTAAACTCGCTCCTTCTTTCGGCTGGAAGCCTGGAAAAAATGTAAACAGAGAGGTTTACTCAGAAGTAAATCTGCAAAGGAGGGCACTGTGGATGAAGTGCCCTCCTTTGTGGATTTACTTCTGAGTAAACCTCTCTGTTTACATTTTTTCCAGGCTTCCCTGCCTCTCCTGCCTGCCAGGATCTAAAGCATCAAAGAGTATTGGGGTGAGAAACCAACCTAATGTATAATAGAATGAATGCTACTGTAAGTGCCTAATATTATAAGTAATCCAACTGGTCATATACCTACATTCCATGCACATGCAATAATACAGCAGTAATAACAATGGGTATAAGAAGAGGTAAAATTCAAACCGAAGTATTCTGAGGGGGTCCCTCCTCAAGCAGTGCAAACTGCAAAAGGCTCTTCTCTATGAGCCTGGGAAAAGTTTGCTGCCTGGGTGCACACACATACATATTCTTTGGGGGATTTGCTGCAGAATCTTCTTTATGAGCCCGGGATTCTGCAGCAAATCCCCCCCCCCCCAAAGAATATGTATGTGTGTGCACCCAGGCAGCAAACGCTGTGCCCGGGCTTTTGGCTTTTCCCGGGCTCATAGAGAAGAGCCTTTTGCAGTTTTCACAGCTTGAGGAGGGACCACAGTCAGAATACTTCGGTTTGAATTTTACCTCTTCTTATACCCATTGTTATTACTGCTGTATTATTGCATGTGCATGGAATGTAGGTATATGACCAGCCTGGGCAAACTTGGACCCTTGCTCCCTCAGGATCGGGTGAGAGAGAGGCAGCGAGGAGTGAGGGGGGGCTCCTCCTCCTTTTTTTGCTGCTTCCAAGAATAGAATACCCCCTCCCTCCCTCCTTCCTATTTGGAGAGTCCCATCTAGAATTCAGTGTGATTTATTCAAGTTTTGGCCTACAACTCCCAGAAATCCCAGCCAATTTACCAGCTGTTAGGATTTCTGGGAGTTGTAGGCCAAAATAATCTGGAATGCGCATGCGCTGGCATACGAACTACTAAAGAATTTCGTTGGTTATTACGTTACATTTTAGAAATTTTTGGAAATTTTTTTGTAAGTCTTTCTATTACTAATCAAAAAAACCCCCATTTGATTTTAGAATCACGATTTTTGAGTTCGAAACCATGCCTAATATTCAAAGTTAAAAATCATAGTATTCCCTGACCAGATCTTGAACACCTTCATCTTTAAAAGCCTGTCTGACTGTTTTTGTCAATACTGCATTGTTTTAGCAGTATATGCATTTGGATGTGAATCCAGATGCTCGTCCTATTGATACCACATTCTGAGAGCTTATCGTTCCTTCCTGATCCAAACTGTGGCACAGGAATAAAAAGGTTGTTGCTGCATATACAGTATATATATCTGGTAAGGCAAGAATGGAGAAGAAAACTGAAAAGAAAGAGGGAAATCTTTCTCTTAGCTCTGACCATTTTCTTCCTTCTCTGTTTTCTTTTTAAAAACTAATTTGCAGCAGCATATTTGGTTGACCACTCAATTAATTTCTCTGCAGATTTCTGCCCACAAATTTTTCAAAACTTTCAATTAAGTAAAATTTAGAGTTTTTAAAAGCACTTAAGCACCCAAAAGTGAAAGTAAATAAATCAGTCTCCTTCATGGCAACATTCAGTTTATGATTAGTATATCACAGCTTTGGCTAGCCAAGTGCTGCTAATTTAAGATCTGGTTCCATTCACTGCTGTGCTCACACACCTGCTGTCAAGCTGCCCTAAAGTATTTCTGGCAGTTGGGGGCTGAAAAGGCATAAGTACAAACAGCTGATGCAAAATTATCTAAAGCTGGATATTTGCCAAGGAAATCACACCAGTTACCTGCCATTGCAAACAGGAATATTTTTTATTTCAATTAGTGTTTGTGAGAATGTCAGTACCTGCTTCTTGCAGTAACATATACAGGCAGTTACAAACATCTGACTTACAAACAACTCATAGCTAAGAACAGGTGTGAGGCAACAGGAAGTAAGAGAAATCTACCCCTAGAAAGGGAAATTCACTCTTGAAAGAGTAATCATGGGGAAAAGGGGGCTCCACTGAAGCTTTGTCACCAATCCTTGTTTCCACAAAAAGGCAATTTTTAAAAAATCAAATTAGCACAGTAACAGAAAGTGCGATACAATCTTCTGAACACAGGCACAGGCATCAAAACAAACTTTTCAGGGTGTTAACTCATCCATGTGCTATCCAAAGCGTTCTCCCTCCCTCTCTGCCTCCCCCCTACCTCCCTCTCCCTCCCCCCTCTCACACACATTTAGCTGGAGTTACACTTAAAATGTACCTGTTCTGAATTACATACAAATTCAATTTAAGAACAAACTTACAGAACCTAGCTTGTTCATAATTTGGGGTCTGCCATGTAGTGACGATTGAGTTCTACTATGGATTAAGGGACTTTCTGTGGCTGAGGAAATGAAAGATCCGATTGCTCTTTCTATTCTAGAGACAGCAGTTTTTGTTGCTACTAATGATCACCTAGCTTCAAAGAAAACATCAAGTAGAACTGTAAAAAGAGGGTGTGACTTTATAGTTTTTCTTTCCATTCTCATTATTTGCTTGGCAAGTAAGACAATGGGAGCTACAGCACCAAACTAGTAAGCAGATATATTACAATAGGAAAGTATTACAACATAAATAAAATTGTTACTCCCAGCAAAACCAGTTGAAAATGACCGAAGTTCTCATTTAATTCTTTTTCCAGAGTTGATTGATCTTTTCTAGTATTACATCTAGATTAGAGCTTGATGAAGTTACAATTCTAGAAAAGGCTAGTGAGCTCTGTGGCCATCCAGTGGTGGTGAAGGCAAATAGAAAAGAAAGGTTACACTCCAGTGGGATCAAAATGGTTCCATCCAGCTAGACCATGCAGAACCCCCTTCACTGTCTTACACTTGCCACTAAAAGATTTGTGTTATTCCTGTTTCTTTGTAATCAATGACTTATTAACTTTGACATTATGTAGATGGACACTTTTTGCCATGTGAGCTTAATATTGTGTATGCACTGTCAAATGCACATCTCATATACTAAAAATGCTTGCATTTTAAGTCTTGTTGCACTGAAAATCTGGATGACAAAAAGGAATGCTGGTAAAATCAAAATTTGACACTTGGAAGACATTTATGCACAGCTTTTGAATAAAAGTGCCTAAATATAAATCATTAGCTTGTTTCTCCAAAAGCTGCTTGGAAATTTCTTTCACTCCTGTCAGTCAGCATACAGCTATTGTGGGTTCACTCTGAAGAATCTGTTCAATTAGGTTTCCTTGTATAATCTCTAGATGAGCTTCCTGTACAGAATACAGATTATTGCCTGCAACAAAATATGGGACAATTAGCTGTTTCCTTTTTGGATCTTTAACTGGCCGACAGTGGCAGTATCCAGTATAAAGCTTTAGGAAGGAATGATGTAGGTTCTGTTACTTCAGTTTGCTACATTACATTGCCTAGATCAAATTTAGGTTTTTTAAAAAAAAAATCCACCCAATGTTGCTATTTTACCCATGATTTTCATATCCTTATTTGCCATCAACAGTGAATTGGCTGTAGAATGAGCAACTTGACTGAAAGTATCTAATGAACATATGGATGAGACTTATTTCACATCAGGAATCAATTTGGAAGGAAGTGTTCATACCTTTGGATACCTTGTTTTTGAATCTCTAAATTCACCTCATCTCCTCACAAAGGATCCATTGGCTAGTTGTGGGTTTGTAGCCACAGAATGATAAACGTCATGTCAGGAGAATTTTCATTCCGATAAATGCACAGAGCAGTCTCCAATGAAACAAAAACACTGGGCAGGCTTAGTTGTAACTAATGTAGTAATTATAATTTTTTTCTTTTTTTAAAGAGAGATGCCTTCCATTTGAGTTGAGATATCTGCAAAACTGGATGGCAGTGTTTCAGGTAGGTGAAATGTTCAGACCTTAGCTGTGTACCTTTCACCTCTTCACAACTACAGCATGAAAGTTCATCTGCTGAGGAGTTTAATAGATGCTCCTTCCTCAAAAAGGCATGTTTTGAAGAAATTATAAGTTTTTTCAAAAAAGTTCTCATTTTTCATCTTTGTCATGTACAATTTTTCCTTCCTATTACAATATTTTCCATTCTTCCTTCTAGCATGCTAGTTATTTTTATATAAATTCCATGTGCCAGTCTTGTGAAAAAGCAAGAGAATTCTGGGGCAAGATACAGGAAATTTTTCAAATCAAAGCTACAATTAGTGCCTAAATTATTTGTATTGGGAATGGCAAATAAAATCATTAAATTACTGCATTACATGATAGTTGCAGTATGGATGTTATCTACACAACATTTGACAAAATTGGACTTTCCGACAACAGAAGAATGGATTGTAAAAGCTTTTAGAATAGTGATAATGGATAAACTGTAAATGACAAACAAAGAAAACACCCCCCCCCCCCACACACACACACACACACAACTTTTTCAAAGAAGGAACTATTTCTAAATTTTGTAAAAAGAAAAAAGGAGAAGAAAGGTTTTATAAAAGGCTTCAGAATCTAATTCGTCAGAATCTTGCTTTTAGAACAGCCCTGTTCATTGTGCAAACAGATTTCATCAGATTTTCAAGTGCACAAAATCAAGGGAAATAAATAATCTGTCTTAATATGAATTTTGTATATTTGCGACAAAATGTACTATGGTGAAAACTTGAGTTAAGAGTTTGATTCATTCTGTGACTGAGCTCTTAACTCAAATCACTCTCTCACAGTGAATTTTACTTGCGATATTTTATTGAAATGCATTGAAATCTTATTAATCCGTTCTGCCCCCCCTTTTTGTTACATGTCTTTAAATAAGAAAATGTATTTTATAACAATAAAATACACATTCATATAGAACAATATAAAAAAGAAAGATAAACTTTAAAATGGTAGAAGCACAAAGTTGTGGCAAGGAAGCACATTTGAGGCAACAAAATGTGTTAGCCAGTATAACAGCAAAGCAAAACCTGCACATTCACATGGAACAATACGAAAAGAAAGATCAATTTTAAAATGGTAGAAGTACAAAATTGTGGCAAGAAGTACAAAGCAAAGAGACAGAAGCATCATTTTCTTCATACTGTCCTCATTCTAGCTTCCGTCCCTCTCTTGCTCTCTCTTCCCCTTTCTTTTCATGAAGCCAAACATACCGGGAATAAAAACCACACAAAAGCAAACAATCCAAAGTTCCTCAAAGCAAGAGCAAAGCGGACAGCACGAAGCATGGAGGTTGCTCCATTGAAGCCCCAAGGCCCCGTACTCTCGCACTAGTGCTCCCTCTGACACTAGCCCTTAATCCACAATGCTGCTTGTATGTCAAAGCAAAACCCAGGACAAGCAATGGCTCTTAACTCAAATACTCTTAAGTTGGGATTCTCTTAAGTCAAGGTTACACTGCATCTGAAAACCTAGTCATCATGAGAACTTCGTATATAGCAGTAGCTGTCTTTTGTGTGAGTGAGGAACAAAGAATTAAAAAACCCTAAAACTAAAAATTAAAGTCACAAACCATTTTTTTTTGCCTGAAAATATATTTCTTGGGACATTTGTAGATTCTCCAGTGCAATTCTATAGTCAATCTCCTGGGGTAGACAGGGTGAAATATAAATCAAGTCTAATTATTATTAGTCTTATTATTGACTATAGAATTATGCTGAAAGACCTACAAATGCATAAACAAGTATTCTCTCTAGATATTTGTAGGTCTCTAGCACAATTCTATGTTCTACTTCTGTTAGAAGCCAATGATAGGATCATGCAGGAGTATATAACATAAAGTAGAGAGAATATACCTTTTCAGTCATGTCTTGGGCAGCAGCAGAGGTGGTAGCAAATACAGCAGTTAAACAATAATTAAACTCACAAATCCTTAATCAGCAAATGTGGAGGGATGAGTGTAATTAAACATATCTCTTCTAAATGTTAGATAGTATGTTGGATTTAGTGGAGAGGACTGGAAGATACTGACACAAGCTCTTTTATGATAGCTAAGTCTCATGTTCAGTTTCTTACTTGGCGGTACTTTTTGCACTAGTTGGTTGTTTAATTTGAAAACCATTTCTCCCAATTCAGAAATGTAGCAGAATAACAATAGTAGATCATCAATGCATTTGGATGTCAAATGTGTTATTTTTCATATTGGCTTTCTCATGCTTGAAAATACAATAGTGCCAATTATACTACTGATTGCTTCTAGTCCTCCACCACCACCAACAGCATGCTTTTTAAAGTTTAAAAAACCCAGAATGCTCTAATTGCACAAATGATGCTATTATAGAACCCACTTTCTGCCCAGATTGGGTTTATTTATTTCATTTATTTGGTTTGCTCCTGGAGGCAGACCCTCATGGGGGACCATCCAATTGGGATTTTCTGGTTTGGCTGTTCAGGGGGATGATCCTGCTGTTGCTGGGGGAACATTAAGAGGAGTGGCGGTTCCCATGAAGCTTTTTTTTTATTTGAGTCTACTGGGAGGAGGCTGTTAGCCATGCAGTGGATGGCTTTCACAGTGTTCAACTTTATTTCTCTCACAGCATCAACTTCCACAGCACATCCTGGGTGGGGTGGGGGGCAAAGCTAGCTTGTAGAGTCTATCAACAGGTGTAGGTTTGAGACATCCTGTGTTTATTCTGCATGTTTCATTCAGTGCTGTGATCACCTGCTTTGTGTGGGCAGATTTATGGGCAGGCATACTCAGCAGTTGAGCAAGATAAGGCCAGGGCTGATATTCTTATTCATTTTCAGTCTGCTCCCCATGCACTGCCAGTAAGTTTCTGCAGGATTTTATTGCGTGCAGCTACTTTGTGCTTGGTGTCCAGATTGGGTGGATGCTACTTTCACCACTGTTCTATCCCTCCCCACACACACAATCAACACTTGTTTCTTTCCCTGCTTTCGCATATTTTTAAAACTATTTTGTGTATTAAATCTTTATGAAAACTTTTCCTGGCATGCATGCATGCACAATCTTTCTCAGCATTAATTCTTTAGCAAGATTATAGTGGAATCATGCTATCGTGTTACTTTCCCTTAATAAAATAATAATTTACAATCATATAAAAATAATGCCTGAGGATGAAAAAACATGTGCAAGTTCTTTTAGAATCTCTTGGAAGTCTTGGTATCCTTATAGGGGTTCTCACCTCAGGTAGTCCCACAAAACTTGGCCAAATGTGAACCTTCTATTCTTTCACCCAACAAATGTGAAGCCTTTTATGATACTTAGTGAAATTGCCAAGATCAAGTACCTTCCCCTATCTCCATCTCTGCCATAATATAAGGAATTTCAACGTGTGTAACACCTATTGTAAGTATTCTAGTGACCAAAAGACACTTAGGAAGATTTATGTAACTGCTCTCTATATTCCTTATATCTATACTCAATGCAGACACCTTGTCTGGTTACAAGATCTTAAAAACACAATCTTTTTGAAAGTGAACGTTTATAAAACAAAAACTTTTTACATAAGTTGAACATATGAAATCAGAAAAAAATATGACATTCTAAATACCACACACCTCTCTTTCACACATCTCATGCTAACAAAGAGCAACCATACTAAACCACAAACAACACTATCTTTTCTCCCTGCAGCCTGAGTCTTAGCAGAAACCTTTGCCTAACTGAACCTTCTCAAACTGAACTCCCAGCTATCATTCATAATCTTATGCAAATATCCTAAAACATACCACCCATCAACATTCACTCCAAATAGAATTCTCTCTTCCTCCCAACAGCCCCTTACATTATACATGCTCCAATATACAATTAATAAACCAAAGGACTTTTCAAGATATAAACCCATGACATCACCATCCTCCTGGTCCAATCTCCAGAGGTTGTTGGTGTTTCTGTGATAAAGATTTACAGGGAATCCCTAAACGGAGAGCAACATCCCCATCGTACCCACTATATTCACAATATTTCAACCAAGTGGAATGAAACATTCATATTCAAAGTGGCTAATAAACTATAGTGAGAAGGAGTCAATTAACAGATTATTTCAAGCAGAGAAGTAATTGATTTTCATATGACTGTACTAGGGTACAGCAGTGAGGGAGCCATAGTGTCATGTGATAAGCTGGATGGAACTAATGCAGTGTAGTTTTCATATATGTGTCAAATTTGTACTAATTAAATGAAGTTTTAATTTATCATCTGGGATATTGAAAAGTTGTTGTCAACTGGATTAGGAAATACTAACATTTTAATCCTATTTATGCCTAATCAGAAGGAAGTACTATTTAATTCGATGAGGCTCACTCCAAGGTGAGTTTGTGTGTATAATTAATTATCTCTCTCTGTGGCAGCCCCAAACAATTGCAGCCCCCCCTTTAAGTTTCAAGCACCTAATGCACAGAAGCCCTTGCCCCACCTTGCAACACACACCTGGGAGATACAACCCAAGACCACAGAAGATGCCTGACAATACCAAACCCTACATATATAATATATATCATATATGTCTGTCTGTCTGTCTATCTATCTATCTATCTATCTTCCTGTACACACATACATATGATCAAAGTATTTATTTAACAGGGAGATGTAGTGTAGGCTGGATGGATACACTCCACAAAGGGATGATGTCATGAAATTTCACCATGCTTCTAAGAACAGTATGCCATTTAAAACTTATGAATTTTTTATTTCTGGCATTATTCATTTAATATTATCAGATGATTGTTGACTATGGCCAATTGAATGCAAAATTATAGTGGGTGGTGGGGAGGCTAATATAGAATGCTATTTAAATAAAGGCGGGTCTCTCAAAGGTTATATGTTATTTCATAGACAAATTGTGAAAGGAAATAAACCAACAAAGGCAAAATGGGAATCTGCACTTGGTATAGTTTCATGCAAATACTTTATCTCATATCTGATTTTTTAAACCCATTGTGAAGAATTATTACCCTTGTGGCCCTTCACTTTTTTGAATTCATGTACTCTGAAGGTAATCTTTCTTCTGTAATTGAAGGTTTGATATTTTGCTCTCCTCTTTGCTTCCTTATGACACCCTTTCACGTATCTATACATGACTATCATGTCTCTTTTCTACCTTCTCTTCTGTGGGTTAAACATACCCAGTTCTTTAAGATGCTCCTCATAGGGCACGGTCTCCAGACTTTTGATCATTTTAGTTGCTCTTCTCTGGACACTTTCCAGCTTGTCAATATCTCTTTTGAACTGTGGTGCCCAGAATTGGACATAGTATTCTAGGGGAAGTTTAACCAAAGCAGAATACAAAGATACCATGACTTCCCTCTATCTAACGTCATGAGCTGGAGTCCAAGAAACCTTATGCTAAAAATGCCCCTGTCTTGATTAGGATTCCTTTATATCTCTTTGCAGCTTCTAGTTTTTTGTTGCAGAATGAAGAGGCAGGTTATTCAGCGATAGAGCACCTATATCTTTAACTGTAAGTAAAAGTCACAACAAGGTACACATCTCCCTATAGGTATGGGGAGGTCCCAGTAGAGCTGCTGAAGTCTGGGCTATTCAGCCATTTAGAGTCAATACTATTTGCACTAAATAGGCTTACTATCTGACTTGATATAATGCAGCTTCCTGATGCAGTAGAGGCTGATTTCAGAAC
This sequence comes from Anolis apletophallus, assembly GCA_030556195.1. Classification (NCBI taxonomy): domain Eukaryota; kingdom Metazoa; phylum Chordata; class Lepidosauria; order Squamata; family Anolidae; genus Anolis; species Anolis apletophallus. Next base: position 67,528,026 of record JARBWK010000001.1, on the reverse strand, counting down.
TACAGTACAGGCTGAGTACCCCTTATCTGGAGTGTTAGAGAAAGGAAGAATTTTGGATTTTGGAATCTTTTTGTTTACATATATGTACTTGATGAGATATCTTGGTGAGAGAACCCAAAACTAAACATGAAATTCATTTATGTTTCATATACATAACCTGAGGGTATACAATTTTAAAAATTATTTTGTACATTGAACCATTAAAGAAGAAAAAAAGATGTCACTATCTTAGCCACACAGGTGAACAATTTTGAATGTGTTGATATTTTGGATTCTGGAGTTCCAAATAAGGGAGTCACAATCTGTACTTAAAATATTGGGCTTAATGTTTTAGCTTTCAAAAATTCCCTTGGTTCCTGTAATGACTAAGGGGATCCATTGTTTTCACTGGATATTACCATTATTTTCAATCCCTCTTTACCACTGGATTTCAGTTTTACATTTCATCATCTCTTTTGTGAAAATGTACAGAGGCTGTTAATTAGTACTTTGCCATGTCAAAATAACTTTGTGACCTTTTGTGTGTATGCATGTCTATGTGAGTGAGATGTGAGGTATTTAGATTTCAAAGATGCAAGATCAGAAAGCGATTTCAGAATTTCCTTTCAATAATCTTTCTTTCAATGAGTCTCTAAAATCAAAGGTGGAGCTCATGTGGTTCTTGGGAAATTTCCCAATTTTTTGGGGCCCCAAACCCCCCTTTTTTTTAAAAAAAAGGCCCCGGGGGGGAACCCCAAAAAAAAGGGGGTTTTTCCCGGTTTTTTTTTTTAAAAAAAATTTTTTTTTTTTAAAACCCCTTTTCCCCATTTTTTTTAATTTTTTGGGGTTTTTTTTTTTTTTTTTTAAAAAAAACTTTCCCTTTTTGGGAAATTTTTTCCCCCCTTTTAAAAAAATTTCCCCAAATTTTTTAAACCCCTTTTTAAACAAAACCTCTTAAAAAACAAATTTTTAAAAAAAAAACCCCCAAAAAAAAGGAATTTTTTTTAAAATTAAATAAAATTTAAAAGGGAAAAAAATTTTTTTAAAATTTTTTTTTAAAAAAAAATTTTTTTCCCCCTTTTTAAAAAGGGGGGGTTTTTAAAAAATTTTGGGTTTTCCCCTTTTTTTAAAAGGGGGAAAAAAAAAAAAAAAAAAAAAACCCCAAAATTTTTTAAAAAAGGGGGAAGGGGGAAAAAAAACCCTTAAAAAATTTAAATTTTTTTTTTTGGGCTTTGGGGGAAAAAAAAAAAATTTTTGGGGGAAAAAAAAAATTTTGGGAAAAAGGTTCCGGAAAAAATTCCCGGAAAAAAAAAACCGGGGGTTGAAACCCCTTTTGGGAAAAAAAAAAGGGGGTTAAATTTTTTTTTTCCCCCCCAAAAAAATTTTTCCCCTTTTTTTTAAAATTTTTCTTTTTCCCAAAAGGGGCCTTTTTTTTTTTTTGGGTTTTCAAAAAAAAACCCAATTTTTTTTTTTTAAAAAAAAAATTTTTTAAAAATTTTTTTTTTTTTCCCCGGGCCCCTTTTTCCGGGGTTAAAAGTTTCCCCAAAAGGGTTAATTTTTCCCCGGGGAACTTTTTTGGAAAATTTTTTTTTTTTTTTCCCCTTTTAATTAAAAAATTTTAAAAAAAAAGGGTTTTCCAAAAAAAACCGGGGTTTTTCCCTTTTTTTTTTAAAAAAAACCCGGGGGAAAAAAAAAACCCAAAACCCCGGGGGTTTTCCCCGGAAAAAAAAATCAAACTTTTATTGAAAAAAAAAAAACCCCCTTTTTTTCCCCCAAAAAAAAAACCCCCCAAACAAAAAGGGGGAAAAAAAAAAAAACCCCCTTTTTCCCCCCCAAAAAAAAAAACCCCAAAGGGGAAAAAAAGGGGGGGGCCCCCCAAAAAAAAAATTTTTAACCAAAAAAAAAAAAAAAAAACCCTCCCCCCGGGGGGGGAAAATTTTAAAAAAATTTTTTTTAAAAAAAAAAAACCCAAAATTTTGGCGGGGAAAGGGGGGGGGGCCCCCAAAGGGGGGGCCCCCCCCCAAAAAATTTTCCCCGGGCCCCCCCCAAAAAAAAAAATTTAAAAACCAAATTAAAAAAAAATTTTCCCGGCCCCGGAAAAAAACCCAAAACCCAAAAAAATTTAAAAAAAAGGGAAAAACCCCCCGGGGAAAAGGGTTTTAAAAAAGAAATTTAAACCTTTAAAAAAAAAAAACCAAAAAAAAAAAAAAGGGGGGTTTTAAAAAAAATTTTTTCCCCTTTTCCCCAAAAAAGGGGGGGGCTTTTTGGCCCAGGGGGGGCCCCAAATTTGGGTTTTTTTTGGGCCCCCCCCCTTTTTTAAAAAGGGGGGGGTTTTTTTTTCCCCCTTAACCCCCTTTCCAAACAAAAAGCCTTTGTTCCCCTTAAAAAATTTTTTTTTTTAAACCCCAATTTCCCCCTTTTTTTCCCCCCTTTTTCCCCGGGTCCCCCTTTGGGGCCCCCTTTCCCCAAAGTTTTCCCCCCTTCCCCCCCCCGGTCCGTTTTTCCCCCCCCCCCCCAAAAATTTCCCGGGGGGGTTTTTCCCCGGGTTCCCCGGTTTTTTTTTTTAAAATTTTTTTTCCCCGGGAAAACCCGGGGGAAAAAATTTTTTTTTGGGGGGCCCCTTTTCCCCCCCTTTTTTTCCCCCCGGGGGGCCCCTCCCCTTTTTTTGGGGGGGGGGCCCCCCCCCTTTTTTTTAACCCCCCCCCCCCCGGGGGGGGGAAAAAAAAAGGGGGAAATTTCCGGGGAAAAAAAAATTTTTCCCCTTTTTTTTCCCCCCCCCCCCCGGGGGGGGGAGCAAAAAAAGGGGAAAACCCCCCCCCCCCCTTTAAACCCGGGGAAAAAGGCCTTTTTTTTTTCCCCCGGGGGGGAAAAAAAAAAAGGGGGAAAAAGGGGGGGTTTGGGGGGCCCCTTTTTTTAAAAAAAAACCCCCCCAAAAAGGAAACCCCCCCCCAAAAAGCCCCCCCCTTTTTTTTTTTTCCCCCCAAGGGGGGGGGCCCCCCCCCTTTTAAAAACCCCGGGGGGGCCCCCTTGGGAAAAATTTTTTTTTTGGGGGAAAAAAGGGGTTTTAAACCCCAAAAACCCTTTAAATTTCCCAAAAAACCCCCCCTTTTTTTTTTTTTAAAAATCCCCCCCTTTTTTTTTTTGGGGGGAAAATAAAAACCCCCCGAAAACCCCCGGGGTTTTTTTAAAAAATTTAATTTTTCCCCCCCCCCCCCCTTTAAAAAAACCCCCCCCCCTTTTTTGGGTTTTTTGGGGGAAACCCCAAAAAAAATTTTTTAAAGGCCCTTAAAAACCCCCCTTTTTTTTTTTTGGGGGGGAAAAAAATTTTTCCCGGGCGGGGGGCCCCCCCAAAAAACCCCCCCCCCTTTTTTTTGAAACCGGGGGGCCCCCCCCCCCCCCCCCTTTTTTAACCCCCAAAAAAATTTTTTTTTTAAAAAACCTTTTTCCCAAAAAACCCCAAAAAAGCTTTTTTTTTTTTCCCCCCCCAGGGGGGGCCCCCAAAAAAATTTTAAACCCGGGGGGGGGGCCCCCGGGGGGCCCCCCCGGGGGGCCCAAATAACCCCCCCCCCCTTTGGGCCCCCCCGGGGTTTGGGGGGGGGGGGGGGAAAAAAAAGGGGGGGGCCCCCCCCCCGGGGGTTTTACGGTTCCTTTTTAAACCCCCGGGAAAAAATTTTTTTTGGGGGGTTTGGGGGGGGGGAAAAATTAAAGGGGAAAGAAAAAAAGGGGTTTTTTTTAAAGGTTTTTTAAAGGGGGGGGGGAAAAAATTCCCCTTTAACCCCCCAAACCCCCCAAAATTTTGGGGGGGTTTTTTTTTTGGGGGGTTTTTTTTTGGGGGCCCCCCCCCCCGGGCCCGGGCCCCCCGGGGCCCCAAAACCCCCCAAAAAAGGCCCCCCGGGGGGGGGGGTTTGGGTTTGTTAAAAGGGGGGGAAAAAAAAAATTTTTGGGGCCCCAAACCCCCTTTTAAAGGGGGGTTTTTTCCCCCGGGTTTTTGGGGGAAAAAAAAGGGGGAAAAGCCCCTTTTTTTGGGAAACCCGGAAAAAAAAAGGGGGGGGCCCCCCCCCCCCCGGGGGGGTTTCCCGGGGGGGAAACCCCGGCCCCCGGGCCCCCCAAAACAGAAAACCCCCCCCCCGGGGGGGCCCCCCCGGTTGGAGGGGGGGGTTTTTTTTGGGGGGGGGCCCCGGGGGGTTTTTGGGGTTTTTCCCGGGGGCCCCAAAAGGCCTTAAAATTTAAAAGGGGGGGGGGGAAAAAAACCCCCAAGGGGTTTAAAAAACCCCCGGGGAAATTTTTTTTCCCCCCCAAATTTTTTTTAAAAAACCCCCCCTTTTGTTTTTTCCCCCCCGCCCCCCCTAAAAGGGGGGGGCAAAAAAAAAACCCCCCCTTTTTTTGGGTTTTAAAAAAAATTCCGAGGGGCGGCAGAGGCTCGAGGGGTCTTGCCACGCGGTTTCTGGGGGGCTCCTTAGAAAAATGTCCAGCCCCCGCAGTACCAGCACAAGTTGAGGCGCTGACGCCGTGCCTTCTCCGCTTGGTCTACCTTGGGCGAACTGTACCCAACTGCATGGGCTCCGGGTCATCCGGGCCTGCCGGCACTGGCAGTGCCGGGGTTGAAACTGTCCAGCCCCTTCCTTCCGCGCCACTGGTTTCTCCATCACGCCCTTGTCCCACCGCCTCCTGGTCTGCAGTCCGCTTCCATCCGAAGGGCTCAAGGTGATGGCAGCCTCCAGATCCGCGGGCCGCGGATGTTTTATCATCTCCTGTTGCAGTTCCGACGGCAGTCGCAATGTAGTGATACCGCAGCGACGGCAGACCCCACTGCGTCTGGGAAGCCAGAACTCAAAGCGGGAGATGTACTGGAGGACAGGGAGATATCCTTACACGTCAGCCGGGCCAGATCCCCTCTCAGCCAGTTCCTCATTCACCTGGGGCCCCCATGTTTCCCTGATCGCATCCAGGAAAGCCTGCAGCGTGTTGGTATGGGGGACTGCGCCGGATCAATGCGGTGCCCACGTTGCCGCAGACCCGTCCAGCAGATTGAAAACAAAACCACCTTGGCTCGATCGTACACAATTCTCGTTGCATCTCTTGCACCTGGGCATCGGTCAGATTAGCCATGGCAACAGTGGGGACGATGGGAGCCTGGGTGCGCTGCCTGCGGTTCCTGGTACGTCCCGTGGTGTGAAAGGGGATCGAGGAGTTCTCCGGCCAACTGTCACAAACGCCGACTTAGAACTGCCCCTTTAACACACACGGAGACGTAGCAAAGGCTAACTCTTTATTGAGTATAAAAACAGTCCAAAGGTATATAGTCCAATAAATGCAAGTGTTCAAAGTATAAAGTCAATAGTCCAAAGTATAATGGCAAAATAGCTTGAAGCGAGGCAAGGCTCCCGCAACCAATGCGGATCAGGAAACAGGACAAGGTTTCGCAATCAATGCGAATCAGGGAACCAGGGCAAAGGTGCCGCAAACCACTGCGGCTCAGGAAACAAGGCAAAGGCAAGGCAAGACTTGATGACCACTGTTAACTTGTGGTCCCAGCCGCGCCTATTCAGTATAAGACGTGGCCGGAGAACTGAGGATCAGTTCCACGGGGCCGCACCCAATCCTCGGCGGGACCCCGACGATCTAGGCCCGGCGCTCCAGTCTCTACTTTCGAGCGGTGACGGTCTAGGGACAGATGCCAGCTCCTCCTGCCCTCCCTCTATGTCCCTGCGCCTGTTATGAGAACGGCCCCGCTCTTCCAGCCTAGTATCGCTATCTTCCTGAGAAGCAGCCTCCCAGTTTCCCATCCGCTAGACTCCATCTGCTGCTCGGCCAGCTCCTTGGAACCTCGGCCATTTTGAAATTCATAACTATCTCCGCTATCTGCTTCGCTGCCTCCCATCTCCACCTGGTCCGCTCCTTCCCCGGGAGAATGCTCCCATTCGAAATCCCAGGCTAAACTCTCTGGCGGTGGACTGGGCAAAGGCACAGCTGACCAATCTTGCTCTGGGCCTTCCAACTCATCCTCCGATCCCTTTCAGCCTGTGCGGGTCCCAATGCCAACGGGACCCCCGGTGCATTACCCCTCCCCCGTGGCCCGGGCGGACCCATGGGTGCTACACCCCCAGACGGGAAAAAAGTATGACATTGCTCCCAAACTCAGCGTGGAATGCACACCGAAGCCAACCCCAGATTATAGAATGCCGAGCCGGCAGCATGAGGATAAGATCTCAATATAGCAAGTGAATTGGGATTTATGAAAACTTTTAGCCAGCAGTAATAGAATGTTAACAGCTATTACTGAAGCCATTATCGAAATAGACCACAAGCTAAAGGGAAAAGACAGCCAGCTCTCAACACCAACACCAACAGAGAAGATGCCTGCAGGTAAGCAGAAGCAGCCACAGAAAGAACCTCCCAAGCAAGGAAAGAAAAGCAAAAACATCAAATGCTGTGGGAAAAAACAGAGACAATTTGGCCCTGGGGCCAAAAAGAAAGACCTCCTCAAACTCTGGAAGCTGCTTGAAGGACAGAATAAACCCAAGTCAACAAGGAGCAACAAAGAAGGCACCAAAAGCAAAAGAAGCAACAGGACGAAAAAAGACAACTATAAAAGCCCAGCAACCAAGCACTTAACCAAAAGCCCAGAGAAAGGTCAAATAGAAGTTGAAGAAAGTGAATCTAACGAAAAAAGTCAACAACAACGCAATAACTCTGTAGCAGGACGGGTTGACACAAAGTCAACAATGCAATACCCACGGGGGGAAAGAGGACATAAAAAGACCCTTATATCAGGGTGGAACCCAAAATTAACTTTGATCCCAAATAAATTGGTGTTCCTAAATTATCCTAGGATAGGGAAACCTATAACAGATAAGACACACATGGAACATCTACTTGACGTCATAGGTGAGGTTTTACCAGGGGCAGTGATGAAATCAGATATACTACTATTACTACTACTACTATTTTATTTATTATATTTATTTATACCCTGCTTTATCTCTCCAAAGGGGACTCGGCAAAATTAAAAACCCAAATTAGATCCTATATAGTTTGAATCAAGTTTAACTATGGGATCACCTTCTCCTCTGGGACACATTTAGTCAACAAAGGCCCCTTCCACAAAGCTGAATAAAATCCCACATTATGCGCTTTTAACTGGAATGTATGGCAGCGTGAACTCAATAACCCAGTTCAAAGCAGATATTGTGGGATTTTCTGCCTTGATATTCTGCATTATATGGCTGTGTGGAAGGACCCAATGACTAGACAGGCAATGGTAACTCCGAGGAATTCTTTTTCAACTGTCCCAAGATTGTGGAATAATCTTTAGGAAGAGATTTAACTGATAAATGCACTGTCTGGATTTAAAACTGCAATAAACACCTGTCTCTTTCAGCAGCCCTGTCCAAATTATTTTTAAATTATGTGCCGGTTGTTTCAATACGTTTTGAGTGTGTATGTTCTTTCAGATAGGTGTTTTGACTAAGTTTTGAGTTTTAATTGATTGCATATGTTGTCTTTTAATATGTTGTTTCTCCCCCTCCTTGATCTAGGGGGGGGGGATAACAACAACAACAAAAATGGCACCGAACTTCATCAGTAGCTTTTGGATTCAAGCTACGACCCTGCTCAGTTGCATAGGAAGTTGCCCTCTCAGCCATTTTAATTTTTTAAAAATCATTCCATTATAAGAGATTATTCTTGTGTGCAGAATATTTACACTTCAGTGGAATCCACAGGAAGAAGTGGACATTAAACTTTTCTTTAAGCCAAAAGTAAAAGCTTAATTGAACTCCTCTGTTGTTTCTTTATACATAAGAACTTTACCTACACCATAAAGGGCAGACATGGGAAATTGTGTCAATGTTTGAATGATGCATATTTTTCAGGCAATATTAAATGTCAGTACAAGAGCAGTGGGTTTCTTAAATATAACGAATAGTGCTAGATTTAGCATGCATGGAGACACTCTGCTGTTCATAGTTTATTAAAGGTGATATCCAGTGAAGAGGTAGAATCAACACTCAAGGGGCTTAAGTCTAAATTTTTAACTGCACAAATAAGCAAACTACTCAGGACAAAATAAGAGTTTTACATGGAATGCGTGCAATACTTCTAAAACACAGAATTGGTCTTGTTAATCTTCCCAGATGTTCTTTCATCTATATGTGGTTCTTACTATATTTCTTTTAATGCTGCTTTATTTAATATGCCTCATTACACCTTTTGCTATTTTACAAGAAAATGAAATTAAATTGGTAAAAGCGATGACAGCAATATCAACAAAACAGCCACTCATTGTAAAACACACAGAATAGATAAAACGTAAAATAGATGCAAAAACCTATTAACCAAAGCACATTCTCTCTGTTCTAAATGAGCCAACAGACTGAATCTGACAAGTTTTTCTCTCAATGTAATTCCACAGATCAAAAGCTACCACTGAAAAGGTACTACTTGTAGTAGATAATAAAATTGCCTCTTTCTGTGTATTAAACCAAGTTATAACTAGATAACGTTACCAAAGGACAGTAAACTAATGCTGTGTGAATAAATATAAGTACCTTGTGGTGTCAGTTATGAACTGAAACTTTTCTATATAGTGGAATGTAAGGTGTTTTTACATGAAAGAGGCTGATCATATGAATGACAGTACAGACTTGACAATGATTGCATTGCAACACATGCACAACCCCCGAGGTTTACACAGGCATGGACTTCCTATATCAGGTTCAGATATTGGTTTGCATGGGGCTCCTAGATGTGCACAGACACACTTAACAAGTGGAGATTTGATGGAAACTATGTTGGCAAATACTTCTTGGCTTTTCTTTGCGAACGAAGATTCAGGAAGGACTCATTCCACGCTTTCTACAAGCGTGTTGATGATTTGGATGTTGGCCTGTGCAATGGACTTTTCAGGTGGAGCGCAGTGTGCACAGAACTGGCCTCACCCTTTAAACCAGTGGTTCTCAACCTGGGGGCCCCAGATATTTTTGGCCTACAACTCCCAGAAATCGCAGCCAGTTTACCAGCTGTTAGGATTTTAAAGGCCAAAAACATCTGGGGACCCCAGGTTCAGTCCACTGGGGCCAAAGGTTCATCTGCTTAGCACTTGGACAGTGGCAGGAAGGTCCTCAGGTCGTAGGTTTGATTAGAGTTACCTTCTCTTAGATGGTTGACCTTACAGGGTTAGACGAGCACCATCTTCCCGGGTTTGAATTTAGAGTTTTCCTTCCCTTAGGATGGTTGCCAAAAGGCCAGAGAGCCCATCCTGCCCATTGATACTCTTTGTCAGACCCTTTGGTTGTGACCTGTCTGGCATGGGAGGCCCTACCGGTGGCTATTATGCCACCGCCAGCATAGCTCACAACTTCATTAGGGTACGCAAGCCTCTCCCCATGACAAGGGGCGCCAATGGAGAGGATTCTGTGTATAAGCATGGAACAAATATGGAAAACAATAGTGTGGGCTATTGGACTATCCAGGCTTCAGATAAATTATACCTTTAAGCAAAAGATACATGACTTCACTTGTGTTGCTTATTTTCCCTTTCCTCCTCTCTTTTTTTCTTACCCATTTTGTGGATTCACTGTTGCAGAAGAGAGGGAGCTATGTATATTACATTACTGTTGTTTCAATAGAATCCCAGCAGAACCAAAGCAAAGGACCATTCCCTGCAGCTCTCAGAGAACAGTTCATAATTTGGGGTATGGGGGTTCAATGACACGAAGAAATTTTTTTTGTCATTTCCTTATATCTAAACTGGAGCGGAGCAAACTTTTGCTATTCCCAAGACATATTGCTGCCTGATGAAAAGGACAAGATGACACCTCTTCCATTCTGGACTGAACTGGCAGTTGAACTCCCTTCACTACATCTAAGGCCAGCAAGTTTTATCTTAAGATATGGAATGCTATCACCTCTAATATCTTGCTGCATTTCCTACCCTATAAAAGAGCCAGCTTTGTTTCCAAACCAATGTGAAAAGGGAAAGATTTAGCAAGACAGAAGACCCAAATAGAAAAAGGGTAGAAAAATCAATAATTCCCCCATCCTCACACCTCTTCTGCCACCCATTTTCCTGTGCGGGTGTCTGCTTTTGCTCAGGGAAAGAAGCAACAGAGGAGGTACTGCCTGGCAGGGATAGAGGACCATGTTTGCCACCTCTTGACAATTTCACCTCACAATTTCACAGATAGCCGGGGGAGGTAGAGGAAAGCAAGCAGAAGATAGGGGTTGAGAAAGCATTCAAAGTAATTAAAATTGTGACACCCCCCCCCCCCCCACATACACACAGAGGAATCCTTTGAATTGGCTAAATCTGTGAAAGAGGAACCCATGAACATGGTGGGCCAACTGTATATGCACTTGTGGATAATTCTTTTCCTAATGCAGTAAATTGATAAATGCAATTTCCCTAATATGCACATTTGTGCTAAGAACAATAAATTTACCCTAACAAATGAAAGTATTGCATTCTGGTGATTTCTAATTTTTTTGAACAATAAATGCAAAAATGAGAGAAAGCATATTACTATTGTAAAATAAACCAATCCAGGCAAAGGCAGAAAGGACATATTATTCTGGGTCTTCTATTTCTGGCCTCTCCTCCCGAGTCTCACGCTTGTCTTGGTTTTGGTAGAGGTCTTCTGCTACTTGGCTTGCATGGCCACTTTCTTTGGTGATGCTTTTAGTTTATGATAATCCTGTGAATGAGAGATTTGCTAAAGGTCCAGTTCAAGTCTTGCAGGGTCAGAGCTGCAACTTCTTTTGTTGAGTCCATCCAACTGTAATATAATTTTAATCTTTTTTGTATTTTGTGGTGGTGATGATGACTACTTGAGATGGAGTACAGGCAGATAAAATATAACAGTTATAAAATACATATATTAAAATATAAATCACACAGACCAACTCTAAAACTAATAAAATGTATGTTTTAAAAAATGTTTTTATTGTTTTATCATTGTGAACACAATATTATACAATGTCTATTTACAGCAGATTCATGTTATTCATTTCTAGCTACAATACTTCAATCTTTAGCATCTGCCATTATGTTTCTCTTATACATTTTTGTATCCCTCACCACTGTGCTCCCCTCCCCCCCTCCCCCAAGCCATTGCTTTTACATATCATTCGTCCAAAATTTCATTTTTTCTTGAAGAGGTAACCTTCCTTCTTCCTTTTCTAATCCTTTTTCAATAAATTTTCTCCATACCTCATAGAAATCACTTTGTTTCCATATTTTTACTTTTAATATACATGTTAACTTGTCATTTATTGCCAGTTTCCATACTTCCTTGAACCATACCTCAATATGTATATTTATATCTTTTTCCAATTCCTTGCTATAAGCAATCTTGCTACTGTTAATAGGTTTGTTATCGCATCTTTATCCCTTTTTCCAATTGTTTGCTATTATATAATGATAATAAAGCTATACTAGGACTTCTTTCTATTTTAATATTCATTATATCTTCTATTTCTTTAAATACTTTCACCCAAAATTTGCTTACATATTTACATTGCCACCACATATGTATATATGTTCCTGTTTCTTTGCATCCTCTCCAACAGTTTTTCGAGTAGTTTTTATTTATATTTGCTATTCTTACTGGTGTAAGGTACCATTTCCATATTAACTTATAGTAATTTTCTTTAATCCTTATTGATAATTTTTTTAGATGTCTTTGTCTCCATAATTGTTGCCACTCTGTTTCCTTTATTTTTATCCCTAAATCTTCTTCCCAAACCTCCTTAAGGGTGTTATTTTTTATTTTTCCTTCCTTTATTTCAATTATTATCTTATATACTTTACTAGTTATTCCTTTCAAGTTTTCGTGCTCTTCTACATCCCTCCCATTTAGTATTATTTGTTCAAATTGGTTGACCTTACTTCCTTTCTTATTATTTTTTAGCCAATTTTTAAACCATTGTTCTAATTGTACACAATGGAACCATGTCAAGTTTTATTTCTCTAAATTCTTCAATAATCATTTCCTTCTTCATTCCTACCTTTAACACACACATTTTAAAATGAACTGGTTAGGCCTGCAGGACGAGATAGATCTTCAGTTGAGTCTTGAATTCTAACAGCAGATCTAGCTGTCAGAGGTTTACTGGCAAGACACTGCACTCTCTTGGGACAGCTGATGAAAAGGTCCTCTTGGGTGACAGTTACCATTCAGGTTCTGGCTGGCTGGAGTAAGCATTGCCCCAGAGGACTAAGTGTCTACAATGGATTGGATGGGGAAGGTGATCCTCTAGGGAAGGGGTGCTCACACTTTTTCAGCATGCGACCTACTTATAAAACAACCAAGTCAAAATGATCTACCTACCCACTACAAAAATATAAAACATACAACTATTTTCAAATTTATTAAGGATTCTTTGTATGTATGGTCCAAGGACCTTCTGCCTTCATGCAGCAAAATCACAATCAAAGCACCTCAGACAGATGGCCACCCAGCCTCTGTTTAAAAGCCTCCAAAGAAGGAGCCTCCATCACACTCTGAAGCACAGAGTTCCACTGCTGAACAGCTCTCACAGTTAGGAAGTTTTTCCTCATGTTCAGGGGGAATCTCCTTTCTTGTAGTTTGAAGCAATTGATTTTGTCATTTGGGAGTTTTAGTTCCTGGGATTTCTTGTTAACCCACAATCAAAGAGCATCCTGAACTCCACCAATGATGGAATTTAACCAAACTTGGCACACTGAACTCTCATGAGACCAACAGAAAGTACTGAAAGGGTTTGCTGGGCATTGACCTTGAGTTTGGGAGTTGTAGTTCTCCTATATCCAGAGAGCACTGTGGACTCAAATAATGATGGATCTGGACCAAACTCAATATGCCCAAATGTGAACACTGGGTAAATTTGGGGAAAATAGACCGAGACATTTGGGAGTTGGATTGCTGGGATGTATAGTTCACTTACCTTGCAGAGCAGAGTCACGCCATGCCAGCTGGCAGTGAGGAGGACAGCCAGAAAGTGCTCCAGGGCCTACTCGCCCAGGCAGGGGCTTCGCAGCCTCCCTTCCCTGCCTCGCATGAGGGGCAGCACAAAGCCGCTTGCCACCCAGACCCAATCCCCTCGCCTACAAGTAATGGAAGCAGGCGAGGGGAGAAGTAGGAGGGCAGAGGGAAGGAGGGGGTGCCACGAGAGAAGGAGTGCCAGCCAGCCGCGTCCCTCTCGTTCCGCCAAAAGGTAGGAAAAATGGGCGCGCGTGACATCACGGCGGCGGCGTGGTGACGTCACGCGCACCATTTTCCCTACACTTGGTGGGAACGAGAAAGGCGTGGCTGGCTGGCATTCCTTCTCTCACCCCCTCCTCCCTCTGTGCTCTGTCCTCCTTCTCCTCCCTGCTTCCTCCCTCCTCTAGGCTACTCTGCTCGGTCGGTCACTCCTCCAGGCTACACGATCGACCAGTTCCAGCTCTGCGATCGACTGGTCAATCGTGATCGACCTAATGGGCACCCCTGTTCTAGGGTATATGGTCAAATCCAACACTTTGTACTTTTCCCAGAAGTTAATTGGCAATCAAGGGAGTGATTTTAATATGGGTGAAATATGCTCACTCCTAGATGTGCTGCATCCAATTTGGATGCCATGTTTAGAACTAATTGGCATTTCCAGACTTGGTGCAAAAGCAGCCCAATTCCAGGAAGGTGTACACCAGTTAAAGCCAGTAATAAGCACTCTGATCAACACATTTGTCTGGGCTGATATGAAGAGAGACAGATTCAGGAACTCTCCCAAACTGTGTACACACACAGTTTTATAGGGGGAGCATAACCCTGTTCTAAACTTGTTGACACGTCTCCATCCCTAGGTTAGGATCTTTGATGACAGTCATCTATGTCTTATCTGGATGCAATTTCAATGTGTTTTTCCTTATCCAACCCATTACCTCTTCCAGGCATTCATTCAAGGGAGACATGCTAACTTTAGCTAAAGCTGTTTTGAAGGCATGGAGAAATAGATTTGGGCATCTCATCTCATGCCTCCAGATGATCCCTTCCAGTGGTTTCATGTAAATGTTTAAAAGCATTGGAGATATAATGGCTGCATGCCATGTAATATTTTTAAACGTTTTAACTGCTTAAGATGTATTAATTTTAATTTTATTTTAATTTTAATGTTACTGGAATTGTATGTGTTTTAAGGCATTGAATAATTGCCTATATGTAAGCTGCCTTGAGTCCCCTTCGGGGTAGAGGAAGGTGGGGTATAAATAGGGTAAATAAATGAATTAATCAATAGCTCCTTTTTTGAGGAGTGGCTACCTCCAAGTACCAGCACCTGGAACCTTCCTGAGAATTATTGTTGCATGTACATGGGTGACACACCTCCCACCAGCAGAACCACTTGCACCAGGTTGGGATAAAACATGGCCACAACTTGTTTACTGATTACAGGAACAAGGGCTGGCTGCCATGCTGGGTCCTGGATCAGGATCGAGCAGCCCGCTGCTGGCTGATACCGCTTTCATGCCAGGGTGCTGCTGGCACAATACTGGGCTAACGTTAACTCAGCACCCTTAGTAACTGCTGGATGTTCCCCCCTTCCAATTGGGGGGGGGGGGGTAGCAAGCCAGATCCAAGGCCCATGCCATTTGACAACCAAAGTTGTGATGAGCTAACAAGAACAGATAACAAGTCCTAAGAAACAAAACAAAATTGCAGGGTGGCTGAGATGGATCTGCTGGAGCAGACAAAGTGCCTACTGAGGGCCCAGGGCAGCCTTAAGAAGGCTGCTGGGTGGAGAGGGAAGCAGGCCCTTAGCCAATCCAGAGGTGGGTTGGGGCCTGCTCCCATTGGGCATCCGGCCTGGTGGTGGGAAACCTTCCCGCCACACATGGGGCTTCTGGGAAGAAGAAGCCCCCTGTACCCATAATGACCAGTAGGAGGACACCTGATGCCGCAATAGCCGGGCCCTGTAAGTCAGGCCATGCATTTAACTGTCATCAAGTTAACTTTGACTTATGATGACCCTATAGGTGAGAGACCTCCACATCACTCTATAATCAATAGCTTTGTCCAGGACATGCAGACTTGGGGCCATGATGTCTTTGATTGAATCTATCCATTTCCAAGGCAGTCTTCCTCTTTTCAAACTGCTTTATTACTTGCTTAACAACAACAACAACAACAACAACAACAACTTTATTTTTAACCCACCCTCTGTCCCCTAGGGGATTTCAGGGCAGCTTCCAACAAATAAAAGAAAGTAAAATGGCAAACATTCAATGCCACATGCAAATAATGGAATAAACGAACAGAACAATCAATTAAGAGTTAAAATAGACTCTTAAAATCACTGAACCAAACAACCTTAGCCAAACATAAAATCAATAAGTATTAGCTTTTCTAGTGAGTCCTAGCTTCTCATGTTACTATATATCACTGAATCTTTTTTCTGGATTAGGGGCTCCAAAAATGGAGTGCACATTATAATCAATAGTGCCTTAGGCTCACAATTTTTAATTTTAAAAATAGCTTACAGTTGAAGCAATATGGTAGTTCTTCAGTATATTTTTTTCATTGTTGGTTTTTGGTCATGTTTGTCAGAGATATTTAAAACTGTATTTTTAATTACAAAATTATGCAGTCAGTCTCTGAAAGAGTTAAAGTGGCACAATGACTCAGCAAAAGCAGCAGGTGGTTATGAGGGGGTGTGCCTGTGGAGGTGTTAGCCCCTGTGTGAGAAGGGCAGAACCTGCTAGGTGAGAGAACCTGAGGCCTGTGTCTGGGAGAAGCTCAAAGTGTGAGCAAAGAATCCAAGAGCCAAGAGCAAAGAACTGTTTGGTGAAAGCCGGTGATATATGGATTGCTTGTAGTTGGAATCATCAATGAAAGAAGATACAAGAAAGAAGATAAACCCTTGAATTAACTAGGCAAAGATAAGGCATTGCATTTATGCCTAGTTAAATTTGATGAACTTTATTTGTTTTAGAAGAAACCTTGTTTTGTGAATACTGCAATAGGGTTATTTTTGTTACAAGAAAAAGTCTCCAGAGGAAGTGAAAGATTGGTCTCTGTGGTTTTGTTCTTTTGGTCACTTTTGGCTGCTGGTGGTGGGTGACGCTGCTGTGGGTAGCTTATACCAGGGCTGTCCAACTGCCGGCCCTGCAGGTGTTTTGGACTTCAACTCCCAGAAATCCTAGCCAGTTTACCAGCTGTTAGGATTTCTGGGAGTTGAAGTCCAAAACACCTGCAGGGCCGGCAGTTGGACAGCCCTGGCTTATATTACAATTTTTTTGCAAGGAGCATCTTTTGTTTGTAAGCCCACTTGTCCAATAATATCTGGTATTAGAGCATCCCTAATCTTAGTTTAAATTTATGTTTATCAGATCTTATGGAATAAGTCTTTGATTCTTTCTTTTCTGTTGTTTTTTTAATTTCTCTGCATTTATTATTTTAGTAGTTCTTTTAGGTTCTGGGCACAAGCCACTGAATAATTCCATTAAGGGTAATGACTCTATTATTGTCACCCACCCTTTGGAAATAAGTCCCTATCTCCTGACTCTATCATGTGGAGATGCAAAGTGGCATAGAAGTTGGATTATCAAGTGATTACTGATCTGCCACATCCCTGTGACAAACCTATCCCCTGCTGTTGACAGATAAAACCTGTCAAAAGCCTTTGATCATACCATGGTCCCTGAACTTACCTGTGTGATGATCTCTAGGCTGGTACAGAAGTGGCCTGTGGGGACTAGATTGGCCAGTTCTCACCTGCTTCTCCACTCTCTCTCCCAGTCAAAAAGAAAGAGAGAAAGACTTACAGAATTGTAGGTGGAAAACTGGTCACGGGAGTCACTGAGCATCAAAGGGTCGTAGTTACAGAGGCTGATAGTTACGTTAAGTTCCCGGGATCAGTGATATGACAAATGCCATGGGAGGGCAACTTTATGTGGTAAAGTACTCCGTGTCTGAAATGTTAGAGACACCCCAGATGTAACACTGAGTAAGTCTCATTCTCTTTGAAAACAGACAATTAGCACAGCAGGATGAAAGGAATCACTGATATATCAGATATCAGGCAAAATGTATAGATGTTACATACCAGTTGTATGCAGCCCATAATTCACTCTTCTGGTCTGCACAAAGCATTCTCAGGCCAAGGAGTCATTATAGCCAGACATCCCTATAAATCTTCTGATTCATGTCGCCTTGCTTGATTTGTTTGTCTAAACAGATTAATAATGTGTATTATGATTATCTATGTGTAATGGATTAGTACAAATTCCTCCCTACATCTCAAAGCAGGGCTAAGTAGGTAATGATCATTAGTATTATTTATTTATTTGTTTGTTTACAACATTTCTACCTGACCTTTCTCACCCTGGAGGGGACTCAAGTATAGTCAGATGCCAAGGGAGGTTTAACAACAATAAAGTCCAAAACTCTGCATCAGTTGAAATTGCAGACTGGCTTCTTCTAGGGGAATAAACTGAGAAATTCAGCATAAGAGAATAAGAAGGTTAGCATAATGGGGTATTTTAAAATCCCAAGTTTTGCCTTCCAGTTTTTTCCCCACAACACTAGTTATTTTGTTTCTTGCTATGACATACCCCCACATCTTGGTGGGTTTGCACTCTATTTGCCCCTTTGAAATGAATTGCCATTGCCTAACTTGTTTGATCTTTGACTATATGATATCAGTCAAATAAGATTATCAGATGTTAATCTATATATATAAAAGGGAAGTGGTCGTGCAACGGGGCAAATGCACGCCAAAACTACATTTCCCACACACACAACAAAACCAAGGGCCACTCATCCCCACCCCGAGGTACATCACCCACCCACTAAAACACCCCAAAAATCAACACAACACCCCCAAAACATCCCACAAAAAACAACATTAACACGCATGCGCAAACAACACCACACACAACATGGCCGCCAGAAAACCATCACAGTAACACGCATGCGCAACATCCGACCGGCCCCGTGCCACCGCCACCGAGCACAACACCACTGCTACCTTCACAGCCTCCTTCGCCACCTCCACGCCGCTTCCCGCATGCTAACCAACACAGGACACCGCCACGATGCCACCCTCACGACCCAACACCGGGAGAGGCAGCAAAACGGCGAAGGACAACGCCGCAGCCACGGAACTACCACTCCCAGAAGGCTCTGTGCGGCTCACTCGGAAGAAGGGCAGAGAGAGGACAGGAAATTCGCCAGAGCAGCCGCGCTGAGCCTTCTGGGAGGCGGAGGCGAGGGGTGAGCCTCCATTACACGGCCGGCGACGGCGACGTGCCCGGCTCTTCCGCCCCCTTTTCGCTCTCCTCCGCCGCCTCTCTTCCGCTGCCCGGGAACGAGACCAAGCGGCCATGGCCACGGAACTACAGTTCCCAGAAGGCACCGCACGGCTCCATGGCAAAGGGCGCAGGAACAGGAAGTCGCCGTGCAGGGCCTTCTGGGAACTGTATTCCCCCCCAACCAGTAGCCCCTCACCTTAGAGAGAGGCAGGCATGCAGGAGGCGCTCCACGTGGCAGCCGCTTCCAGCCCTTCCCAGGAACAGGAGACGCGGAATTCCCCAGGCAGAGCTGCGAGGCTCCGGCCAGGGAAGAGGTGCGCTACAGCTTCTCCTTCCCTGCTTCCATTCCCCTCAATGCTTTCTCCCTTCGAGGAATGGGGAAAGGAGAGGGAGGCTTCTCTCTCCTTGGCCAGGGCAAACCTCTTCCTCCCTTCCCGACTCACTCCCCCACCCCCCCACAGACACACACACTTCTCTGCCACTCCACTCTTCCCTTTCTGTAGATTCATCCTTCCTCGCCCAAACTAAACTTCCCCCATTCTCCAGCCCCTCTCCCTCCACTTACCAATACCACCCTTCCCCATGTTCCACCCTCTCTTTCCCATGTCATTCTTCCCCCTTTCACACACATAAATACATACATACACATACATAACACACACATACACATACACACACATCTATACATATAGACACATTCACAAACATACAGACACAAACACACATACATATATGCACATACAAACACATATACCTATATACACATACATACACACATATACATACACACACATATACACATGAACACATAAAAACATACACATACATATACACACACATATATACATACACATATATACACACCCACACATATATACATACACACATACACACATGCACACACAAATACACACACATATACATATATACACATGCACACACATACATACATATACATATACACACAAGCACACACATATATACCAACACACATATACACATGCACATACATATACACGCACATATATACACATGCACACACCCACCAAGACCATAAGTAACACCAACTCCAACCCTTACAAACTCATACTTTCTCACATCTCCTAAATAGGGCACAGCAACGCGTGCCGGGTTCAGCTAGTGCAAATATAAAAGACTTGCTTCAGTTCTACTTAACAGAGAATGTATGGCTGATTAGTTGTATAAGACTGGATTTCATCACAGACATTAAACACTCACAATTACAGTTGAATAGGACTCCCAAGACTAGACTAGAACAGAGCTGGTATGGAACAAAGACCAGGCCAAGTAAAATTAGCCATTCTTCTAAAATCCAATTCATTTCCATTATAGTTACTAAAAGTCATTTAGTTAATATCAGATAAGAAAAAGACCTATGGATTTTTAAAAAGTTGAATATGATTCAGCAGTGATTTCCAAGTTGGATTTTATGTGAGCAATTTTAATTTGCCAAAAAATGTCACAGTAAGTCACTTGACTGATAAATTCAATCAAGTCTATCACAATTCGGACAGATTATAATAGCCCATGCAGAGTACTTCTTCACTCATGTGCACATAAGTGTGCACTCGTTTTGAGTTAAGCTTTTAAAAATGCATTAACAAGCTATTGTTCAGACTTATCAAAAAATTCTCCAAATGGATTCATCATTTGCTCACCTCTAATGATTATACTACCTCTTGAATTGATTGTAACTTTTCTTTAAGCCAAGAAAAAGCTCTTTGTCTATAAGTTGGCAGTTCCAATCTACTTGGGCAAACAAATTAATCCACTCACTAAGATCATGTGGGCTACCCCCAGACTCCTTAAGCAATAATACCATCAAAGTTAGAGCAGAGGTGAAACAGAGAATTGTAGACATTCAAGCCCAAGAGGACCTTGTGTGCCTTGCTAGTGCAGGCTCTTTGAAATGGCTAGCGGCACTGAATCCCATCTACAGTCGTGCCCCCTACCTGACGGCCAATCTACCAAGACAGCTAAGAGTGGCTCTGACAAGGGCAAGGTTTGAACAGAATGATTCAAAGGTTAAATATGGTAGATACCATTTCATCCCTTACACAGAGAGAACATTTGTCTGTGGGGCCCAGGAGGTGGAAGATCTAAATCATATCCTCCACCAATGTGTAATATATGAAAAAGAAATAAAATTTCTACTTGAAGTTTTCTTACTCAGTAAATCCCACTGGACTCCCACTAATAGAACTATATTCCTCCTCTCTAATCCCAACCAGTTATTAATTACAAAAGTAGCAACATTCTTTTACAAAGCTAGTAAAAGTAGACAACAATATATTGCCTCAATTGGAATTGATTGCAGAGGGGATGAGGATACATGAGGAACAAATAGATGGTTAAATAGGCTATGAATTTTGACCAAAATGAAGAAGAAAGGCAGAGGTGGCAGGAGAGTATTTGTTATTTTATTACAGAATGGTTGTTTAATGTACTGTTGCACATTACGGAACCACTGTTCAATGCTTGATACATGTATTTCTTTTGCATGGTTTGTTCTGCTTGATATGGCCTTGCGGCTAATGCAATACACTATAATAATAATAATAATAAGTTGGCAGTTGTGTCATTTTCCCCAAATGTACACCTGCTGATGACAAGAAAATGTACACCTGCTGATGACAAGAAAAGGAAAGCCTTCCAAACATGGCAGAGAGATGTCAACTATGCTGCTAAGAAAAAGAGCTACGCCAGTGAAAAAGCTGAGGTCCAAAGAAGGACCAGAGAACTCAAGAACATCTGGTGGACAAAGAAGGCTGAATAAATCCAACACCTGGCAGATACCCATGATGCTCGGGGATTTTTCAAAGCCACAAAGGTCAACTATGGACCAAGAAACCATGGCATACAAGCCTCTACACTCACCAGATGGAAGCAAACTTCTGAAGGACAAAAAATCAATTGCACTACGTTGGAAAGAACACTACCAAAGCCTCCTGAATTGCAGCTCCAATGTGGTTGAAGAGGTTCTCTCACAAATCCCACAACAAACCAGGGATGAGCTTGCAGCTAGTTTGGAAGAAGTCAGCAATGCCATCAACCAACAAAAAAAATAACAAAGCCAGCTTACCTGATTGGATCCCTGCTGAAATCTTTAAAGAGAGAGGACCTGAGCTGACACAACAACTCCACCAGCTCATAGAAAAAGTGTGGGTGACCAAGAAAATCCCAGCAGATTTCAAAGATGCCACCATCATCACCCTCTTCAAAAAAGGGGAACGAACAGACTGCAGAAACTATCGAGGTATCTCCCTTCTAACCTCCGCTGGGAAAATCCTCGCAAGAATCCTTGCAAACTGCCTTCTAACCCCCTCAGAAGACACCCTCCCAGAATCCCAGAATGGCTTCCACCCCTCCAGAGAAACAGTGGACATGATCTTCACTGCACAGCAATTCCAGGAAAAAATGCAGGGAACAAAATCAACCACTGTACCACTCATATCATTCATTGACCTTGCAAAGGCATTCGACACAAGAATTGCAGTGCTCTCTGGACCATCCCCCCCAAAATCAGATGCCCTAACAAATTTGTGAACATCCTGCGGCTCCTCCTTGATGACATGATGGCAACAATCTTGGACAGCAATGGCTCCCAAAGTGACCCATTTAACGTGGAATCATGTCAAACAGGGATGTGTTATTGCCCCAACTTTATTTTCCATCTTCATCGCTATGATACTTTACCTTGTTGATGGGAAGGTTCCCACCGGAGTGGAAATCATTTATCGGAGAGATGGCAAGCTATTTAACCTCAGCAGACAGAAAGCCAAAGCCAAGGTTACAACAACATCTGTTATAGAACTCCAGTATGCTGATGGCAATGTCATTTGTGCGCATTCAGAAGAAGACCTACAAGCCACTCTAAACACCTTCGCAGAAGTATACGAGGAGCTCAGCCTGTCATTGAACATTGAGAAAACCAAAGTGCTCTTCCAGCAGTCACCAGCCAATCCCTCTCCAATGCCAGAAATACAACTTAATGGTGTAACATTAGAAAATGTTGATCACTTCCACTATCTTGGCAGCCACGTCTCCACAAAAGTCAACATTGACACTGACATTCAACACCGCGAGTGCAGCATTTTTCTGAATGGACCCACCGCCAGTGCAACAAACCTGGAAGACCACCATCCTTGGACAACAAGGGATTGCCTAAGTAAGCAACCTGCTGATGGCTATATAGTAGTACCTATATTAATGAAGTAAACACATTTCTGGACATTGCATCTATAACTGAGAAACTGGTAGACAGAAATAAGATAGAAATAATGAAAATAGTTCCCCAGCCACAAAAAATGAGTTCAACGAATTTCAGCAAAATTTTACTTAAAACTGACAGTATGTTCATTACATTAAAAAGCCCTATCAGATGAGCCCTGCGTAAACAAAGGAAAGCATTCTGAACATCACAGGAGCTTTTTGCCAATGACTTTGTTAACTGAGCTATGACTGTATGGATTTGTTGAAGGTGATTACACCGCAGATATACTTATTTTGTAAATTCTAACTGCTGCCTCTGAGCAGCATGCATGTCTAGCCCCCAAGGAAATGATGTACTGAAAGATCAGCATATCAGCTGCTGGAATTGAGAACATTTATTGCTATATAGGATGTTTTAAAGATGTACTGCAGTGGTGGATATGTCTATCAGAATGTAAAGCTGTGCTTATTTCATTCCCACTTGTAAGAATGCATACATCCAGTAGTTATCTGCTCACTGAGAAAGGTTATATGTTTGTGAGTATTTTGAATGACTGTTTGCACGTTGGCTTCTTTTTGGAGTTTTGTTCAAGACATTCTTTTTTGCTCACAACATATTGTTTATGAAGAAAATGTACAATTATGTGCAACAGCTGTTGTTTTTAGTTGTGGAAAGCTATTTCTATAGTGTATATATCATTGCTTTTGTAAGACCCCCCCCCCAACCCAATTTATTTGTGGTTTTCTCTCTGTTAATACTGATTTGTTGTGATTGTCTCAATCTTAGTTTAGACATAAGTTTGTATTTTTGGAAATCAGAGCCAATTGTTTGGCTGCACTGCTTGGAGGCTTGTATAGTACTTTTGTTTTGGAGCTGAGTGCTCAACTTGACCACTTGGATAGGTTTCTTTGTACTGGGTTGAAGGCAGGGCCGTAGCCAGGATTTTGATTTTGCTGGGGGTGTGTGTGTGTGAATTTGATTTGGGCTGCGGCTGAGTCTGCGTGAGAGAGGGTCTACCCTAGCAAACCTTTTGTATCATTATCCCAATAGCCCCATGCATATGGGATATATTGAGCATGGTGATCAGATCATGATATGAATAAACATAACTGTCAGATC
>JARBWK010000001.1:67487208-67504332 GCA_030556195.1 Anolis apletophallus | reverse complement strand
GGGTAATGACTCTATTATTGTCACCCACCCTTTGGAAATAAGTCCCTATCTCCTGACTCTATCATGTGGAGATGCAAAGTGGCATAGAAGTTGGATTATCAAGTGATTACTGATCTGCCACATCCCTGTGACAAACCTATCCCCTGCTGTTGACAGATAAAACCTGGATGTGGGGCATGCAATGGTGTAGTAAATCCCCTGATGATGCAGTGTCTCTCGGAAAGTATCTAGGTACAATGATAAATATAAATCACACTGGTAATATGTGGACACCGCAGGGCGTAAATAACGCTGAATGACACCAAGAAATAAACAATATATGGCATTGAAGCCAGCAACCCGCATATACAGTAATGGCAATGTACAGGGAGAGAATCGCTCCGCGCAATGCAGGACTACATTACCCAGGTGGCTAGCGTGAAAGTCTCGTCAGCGGTCTCGCGATGGTTCGCTTCGAGTTAAGGTGGCTATCGAGACTGCATTACCCAGTGTGCCACAGGGGAAGGTTCAAGTCTCGTGGGAGTGAAGCCAATGTATGATAGTATGGGCGGCTGTCTTCTCGCGATAGTAAAGGTCCCCTTTCGTCACAGGCCGAGCCGGGCAAGGTTTTCCCGAACCCGGAAGTAAGTTGCAAAGTGCCAAAACGATTGTATGGGTGGCTCAAATGGAGCAAAAATGATAATAAAGTAACGTCAATGATGTGTAGTCCGGTGTTCAACCCTGGAAATCAACGCTGACCATGTCCTAAATGACGGGCCGCACAGCGGGGCGTTCCTGCGGTGGATGCGTCGTCTGTCCAAATGCACGCCAATCACAAACGTCCAAGGGCTAGATAGAAGTATAGGGTGTCCCAAATTGTTGAATGTATGAAGACACAGTGGTCTGAGTTCAAATTGAATTCTCAATGGCTTTATTAACACAAAGTTTTTTGTTTTCAAGGTGCAGGCAACCCAATGACACAAAAACCGACGGGATTATTTCCATGGATTAAAATTCATCCTGGATATTTAACGGCCTGCCCGTTTCGCCATAGTACTCAGTGGTACCCAATGCTTTATCAAGGCTCATAAGTCACGTTGCCATCATATCTATGAATAGAATAAACATACATAGTAACTAGTGGGCAAACAATCATCTAAGTACATAGGAGCAATATACATACAGTAATACATGAGTAGTTCATATACATTCAAATGCAGGAAATGCATAAATACATGATAATAATATGACATAATATGGTACATACCAGCAGTGGATAATATTGAAGGCGCAAGACCTCAGCATGTATAGCCGGATCATAATGTTTCCATTCAAGGTAAGTGGTAAGTATAAATGGAGTATCCAATTAAGGTAATTAGGCTATCAGGGCTGGAATGCTCAGGTGCTCGTTAAGTCCATGAGGGTGTTCTGTTTTGAGCATCTGTATCCATGAC
Organism: Anolis apletophallus; assembly: GCA_030556195.1. Classification (NCBI taxonomy): domain Eukaryota; kingdom Metazoa; phylum Chordata; class Lepidosauria; order Squamata; family Anolidae; genus Anolis; species Anolis apletophallus. The sequence goes on along the minus strand of JARBWK010000001.1, from coordinate 67,502,899 downwards.
GATTCTCTCCTGATCAGGAGTTTCTTGAGATCAGAATGAGGAGCTGCATTAACCCTTTGCAAGCCCATGACTCTGATAGAGTTCTCATGGTGTTTTAAGGCCTGAAAATGTGTATATAGAATGCTGTCTGTGGATCCTGTCCGGATTCTTGATCGATGTTAATTAATCCTAGTCTTGAGGCTTCTACTGGTCTGGCCTATGTAAATGAGGTCACATGGGAAAATAAGGGCGTAGACCACTTGCGTTGAGGCACATGTAGTGAAATCTCTGATCTTGAAAGGGTGACGCTTGTGTTGACTTGTTATAGTTTTACTGGAATCTATGAGGTTGCAAATAACACAGTGACCACAAGGTCTGCATCCTGGAGTCAGTGAAGATTGTGTGGCACGTAGTGTGTGGTCTGTGTGCATGAGGATCTCCCCTAGATTTCTGGTTCTGCGATACGCAATCATAGGAAGTTCTTGGAGTCCAGGTATAGATTGTACTAAGGGCCAGAATTTCTTAATGCAGTTATGAATCATTCTGCTGTGTGGTGTTAAAGTTAGCGGCCATATCAATCTTATGATAAAGTGACTGACAAAAATTCATATTTACACTACAACAGTTTCCATGCGCATACACTTAAAAATAACCTACCATTCTCGCAATTTCTGAGAGCCCGGAGAAATTCCTCGTTTACTAGAGACTATCACCTTGAAGCCAATGATATGGCCAGATGTTTCTCAGATAGAGGTTATCCTTCGCACATAATCCAAAAAGCCCGGAGAAAAGTTGACAACATCCAGAGGGACTCATTGCTACACACCTCCAGTCGTAAAGAAACTTCGCAAAGATTGATATGGCCGCTAACTTTAACACCACACAGCAGAATGATTCATAACTGCATTAAGAAATTCTGGCCCTTAGTACAATCTATACCTGGACTCCAAGAACTTCCTATGATTGCGTATCGCAGAACCAGAAATCTAGGGGAGATCCTCATGCACACAGACCACACACTACGTACCACACAATCTTCACTGACTCCAGGATGCAGACCTTGTGGTCACTGTGTTATTTGCAACCTCATAGATTCCAGTAAAACTATAACAAGTCAACACAAGCGTCACCCTTTCAAGATCAGAGATTTCACTACATGTGCCTCAACGCAAGTGGTCTACGTCCTTATTTTCCCATGTGACCTCATTTACATAGGCCAGACCAGTAGAAGCCTCAAGACTAGGATTAATGAACATCGATCAAGAATCCGGACAGGATCCACAGACAGCATTCTATATACACATTTTCAGGCCTTAAAACACCATGAGAACTCTATCAGAGTCATGGGCTTGCAAAGGGTTAATGCAGCTCCTCAATCTGATCTCAAGAAACTCCTGATCAGGAGAGAATCGTCATGGATACAGTTGCTCAAAACAGAACACCCTCATGGACTTAACGAGCACCTGAGCATTCCAGCCCTGATAGCCTAATTACCTTAATTGGATACTCCATTTATACTTACCATATAGCACCACTTACCTTGAATGGAAACATTATGATCCGGCTATACATGCTGAGGTCTTGCGCCTTCAATATTATCCACTGCTGGTATGTACCATATTATGTCATATTATTATCATGTATTTATGCATTTCCTGCATTTGAATGTATATGAACTACTCATGTATTACTGTATGTATATTGCTCCTATGTACTTAGATGATTGTTTGCCCACTAGTTACTATGTATGTTTATTCTATTCATAGATATGATGGCAACGTGACTTATGAGCCTTGATAAAGCATTGGGTACCACTGAGTACTATGGCGAAACGGGCAGGCCGTTAAATATCCAGGATGAATTTTAATCCATGGAAATAATCCCGTCGGCTTTTGTGTCATTGGGTTGCCTGCACCTTGAAAACAAAGAACTTTGTGTTAATAAAACCATTGAGAATTTAATTTGATCTCAGACCACTGTGTCTTCAGACATTCAACAATTCGGGACACCCTATACTTCTATCTAGCCCTTGGACGTTTGTGTTTGGCGTGCATTTGGACAGACGACGCATCCACCGCAGGAACGCCCGCTGTGCGGCCCGTCATTTAGGACATGGTCAGCGTTGATTTCCAGGGTTGAACACCGGACTACACATCATTGACGTTACTTTATTATCATTTTTGCTCCATTTGAGCCACCCATACAATCGTTTTGGCACTTTGCAACTTACTTCCGGGTTCGGGGAAACCTTGCCCGGCTCGGCCTGTGAAGAAAGGGGACCTTTACTATCGCGAGAAGACAGCCGCCCATACTATCATACATTGGCTTCACTCCCACGAGACTTGAACCTTCCCCTGTGGCACACTGGGTAATGCAGTCCCGATAGCCACCTTAACTCGAAGCGAACCATCGCGAGACCGCTGACGAGACTTTCACGCTAGCCACCTGGGTAATGTAGTTCTGCATTGCGCGGAGCGATTCTCTCCCTGTACATTGCCATTACTGTATATGCGGGTTGCTGGCTTCAATGCCATATATTGTTTATTTCTTGGTGTCATTCAGCGTTATTTACGTCCTGCGGTGTCCACATATTACCAGTGTGATTTATATTTATCATTGTACCTAGATACTTTCCGAGAGACACTGCATCATCAGGGGATTTACTACACCATTGCATGCCCCACATCCATGCTTTACCATATATAGGGCTGTGTTACTATACTTTTTCCTTTACATATATAGGTTTGTCCTCATTAGTGTGCTCATGCATACATCTTTTGGTGTTTATCTGATTTGACCTAGGAGTCCTGCTGTTTATTCACTGACAGATAAAACCTGTCAAAAGCCTTTGATCATACCATGGTCCCTGAACTTACCTGTGTGATGATCTCTAGGCTGGTACAGAAGTGGCCTGTGGGGACTAGATTGGCCAGTTCTCACCTGCTTCTCCACTCTCTCTCCCAGTCAAAAAGAAAGAGAGAAAGAATTACAGAATTGTAGGTGGAAATCTGGTCACGGGAGTCACTGAGCATCAAAGGGTCGTAGTTACAGAGGCTGATAGTTACGTTAAGTTCCCGGGATCAGTGATATGACAAATGCCATGGGAAGGCAACTTTATGTGGTAAAGTACTCCGTGTCTGAAATGTTAGAGACACCCCAGATGTAACACTGAGTAAGTCTCATCCTCTTTGAAAACAGACAATTAGCACAGCAGGATGAAAGGAATCACTGATATATCAGATATCAGGCAAAAAATATAGATATTACATACCAGTTGTATGCAGCCCATAATTCACTCTTCTGGTCTGCACAAAGCATTCTCAGGCCAATTCTGCAGAAGTCATTATAGCCAGACATCCCTATAAATCTTCTGATTCATGTCGCCTTGCTTGATTTGTTTGTCTAAACAGATTAATAATGTGTACTATGATTATCTATGTGTAATGGATTAGTACAAATTCCTCCCTACATCTCAAAGCAGGGCTAAGTAGGTAATGATCATTAGTATTATTTATTTATTTGTTTGTTTACAACATTTCTACCTGACCTTTCTCACCCTGGAGGGGACTCAAGTATAGTCAGATGCCAAGGGAGGTTTAACAACAATAAAGTCCAAAACTCTGCATCAGTTGAAATTGCAGACTGGCTTCTTCTAGGGGGAATAAACTGAGAAATTCAGCATAAGAGAATAAGAAGGTTAGCATAATGGGGTATTTTAAAATCCCAAGTTTTGCCTTCCAGTTTTTTCCCCACAACACTAGTTATTTTGTTTCTTGCTATGACATACCCCCACATCTTGGTGGGTTTGCACTCTATTTGCCCCTTTGAAAGGAATTGCCATTGCCTAACTTGTTTGATCTTTGACTATATGATATCAGTCAAATAAGATTATCAGCTGTTAATGCAAATATAAAAGACTTGCTTCAGTTCTACTTAACAGAGAATGTATGGCTGATTAGTTGTGTAAGACTGGATTTCATCACAGACATTAAACACTCACAATTACAGTTGAATAGGATTCCCAAGACTAGACTAGAACAGAGCTGGTATGGAACAAACACCAGGCCAAGTAAAATTAGCCATTCTTCTAAAATCCAATTCATTTCCATTATAGTTACTAAAAGTCATTTAGTTAATATCAGATAAGAAAAAGACCTATGGATTTTTAAAAAGTTGAATATGATTCAGCAGTGATTTCCAAGTTGGATTTTATGTGAGCAATTTTAATTTGCCAAAAAATGTCACAGTAAGTCACTTGACTGATAAATTCAATCAAGTCTATCACAATTCGGACAGATTATAATAGCCCATGCAGAGTACTTCTTCACTCATGTGCACATAAGTGTGCACTCGTTTTGAGTTACGCTTTTAAAAATGCATTAACAAGCTATTGTTCAGACTTATCAAAAAATTAGCCCAATGGATTCATCATGTGCTCACCTCTAATGATTATACTACCTCTTGAATTGATTGTAACTTTTCTTTAAGCCAAGAAAAGCTCTTTGTCTATAAGTTGGCAGTTCCAATCTACTTGGGCAAACAAATTAATCCACTCACTAAGATCATGTGGGCTACCCCAGACTCCTTAAGCAATAATACCATCAAAGTTAGAGCAGAGGTGAAACAGAGAATTGTAGACATTCAAGCCCAAGAGGACCTTGTGTGTCTTGCTAGTGCAGGCTCTTTGAAATGGCTAGCGGCACTGAATCCCATCTACAGTCGTGCCCCCTACCTGACGGCCAATCTACCAAGACAGCTAAGAGTGGCTCTGACAAGGGCAAGGTTTGAACAGAATGATTCAATGATTAAATATGGTAGATACCATTCCATCCCTTACACAGAGAGAACATTTGTCTGTGGGGCCCAGGAGGTGGAAGATCTAAATCATATCCTCCACCAATGTGTAATATATGAAAAAGAAATAAAATGTCTACTTGAAGTTTTCTTACTCAGTAAATCCCACTGGACTCCCACTAATAGAACTATATTCCTCCTCTCTAATCCCAACCAGTTATTAATTACAAAAGTAGCAACATTCTTTTACAAAGCTAGTAAAAGTAGACAACAAGATATTGCCTCAATTGGAATTGATTGCAGAGGGGATGAGGATACATGAGGAACAAATAGATGGTTAAATAGGCTATGAATTTTGACCAAAATGAAGAAGAAAGGCAGAGGTGGCAGGAAAGTATTTGTTATTTTATTACAGAACGGTTGTTTAATGCAGTCATTGTCAACCGCTGTGCCTCGGCACACCAGTGTGCCGTGAGCGATCAGCTGGTGTGCCGCAAGAAACCCTCTTCCCCCACCTTTCTTCCCCCCAAGGTTTTCCTGTGGCACACCAGCTGATCAAGGAACAGCGGCTGGGGAACCCAACCCTCTCTAGGACCTAGACCTAGGGAGGCAGGGAGGCTCAGGAGGGGAGGGGCCGGGCAACGCTCTCCTCCTCCTCCGAAAGTGAGCCCACAGGAACCTGGGCGCCTTGGGGAGCCGAGGGGAGAGAAGAAGAGGAGGAGGCCAGGGAAGGAGGGAGCAAGCATCGCCGCCGAGCCTGCCTCTTCCCACCCAGCAAGCGCGCTCGCAGCTCCCTCCTCCAATCACGAGCGCAATGTCAGCGCCGTGTGCGAGGTGAGTTGGGGGCGCTCCTGAATGGAGGAGGAAGGCAGCTGCCTGCGCCCCCCCTCACCTCGCACACGGCACTGACATTGCGCTCGTGATTGGAGGAGGGAGGGAGCTGGGCGTGTGCTTGCTGGCGGGGGAAAGAGGCAGGCTCGGCGGCGATGCTTCAGAGGGGAAGCAGAAGCAGCAACCCTGAGTGCCGCCTCCTCTGCTCTGCTGGGACCTCCATCTCCCTGTCTTTCGCCCTCTGTGAGGGTTCTCTCTCTCTCTCTCACTCCCTCTCCTTGCCGTCACCCCTGAGCTTTGCCTTGGGCTGCTCCTCCTTCCTCCTAGCATTCCCTCCCCCCCACTCCTTTTGACTGGGTTAAGAAGGAGGGGGAGGACAAGGAGCCAGGGCGAGAGGTTGGCAGGGGCGGCAAAGGTGCCTGGCTTGATTTCCTTCTTTTGGGTCGCTCGCCCGCCCGCACCTTCCTCTCCCCCAGTCCTTCCCACTTCCTCCCCCTTCCCACCTCAGTTCCCCCTCTTTTCCAACACCCCTTTCCCACCCCGTCTTCCCTTTTTCTAGTTTTCCCCCTTCTTTACTATACCCAGCCCCTCCCACTATTCCAGCCCCCATCCCCACCTCAATCTATTCCACTTACCCCTTGCCGTTCAATCTTTCCACTATTCCAGGCTCCCCTTTGCACCCCGTCGTGCTCATTTTGCAGTCTTCCTTTCCCCATTCCAATCTTTTCCAGCTGCTCCTCTTTACCTCCCCAATTTCCTCATTACCTTCTCCCAATCCCCCCCACACACACACACCAGACTGGAGTCTTTCCCACTTTTCCAGCCCCCTTTCCACCCCAACCTGTATGCCAAGCTTATTCAATTCCATTTTTGTTGGAATTCAGAATGCTCTTGGATGGCAGAGGAACTATAAATCCCAGCAACTGCAATTCCCAAATGTCAAAATTCATTTTCTCTAAACTCCAACCATTGATCAATTTTGGGCATATTGAGTATTTATGCTAAGTTTGGTCCAGATTAAGAGTCATTTGGGTTCACAGTGCTTTCCTGATGTAGGCGAACTACATCTCCCATAAATCACTGTCAATTCCTCCCAACTTCCTCCAGTATTCTCTGCTGGTCATGGGAGTTCTGTGTGCCAAGTTTGGTCTAGGTCTGTCATTCGTGGGGAATCTCAGTGGTCTGACGAAGTCAGAGCTTAATTGTTTGAAGGTACTGCAAATCCCATCATCCGTTGCCCATACTACCCCAAACATAATTGTTTTTGTGATTAATCACTAGGCTTTAATTATGTTCAATGTGTAGCAATGAAAATACATCCTGCATATTAGAGATTTGCATTAGAATTCGTAAGAGTAGCAAAATTATTTATGAAGTAGCAACGGAAATATGGTTGGGTGTCACCACAACACGAGGAACCTTATTTAGGGGTCACAGCATTAGAAAGGTTGAGAACCACTGTGTTAGTGTCATTTTGTGTCATTTTGGTTGGTAGTGTGCCCCAGGATTGTGTAAATGTAAAAAGTGTGCCATGGCTCAAAAAAGGTCGAGAAACACTGGTTTAATGTACTGTTGCACATTACGGAACCACTGTTCAATGCTTGATACATGTATTTCTTTTGCATGGTTTGTTCTGCTTGATATGGCCTTGCGGCTAATGCAATAAACTATAATAATAATAATAAGTTGGCAGTTGTGTCATTTTCCCCAAATGTACACCTGCTGATGACAAGAAAATGTACACCTGCTGATGACAAGAAAAGGAAAGCCTTCCAAACATGGCAGAGAGATGTCAACTATGCTGCTAAGAAAAAGAGCTACGCCAGTGAAAAAGTTGAGGTCCAAAGAAGGACCAGAGAACTCAAGAACATCTGGTGGACAAAGAAGGCTGAATAAATCCAACACCTGGCAGATACCCATGATGCTCGGGATTTTCAAAGCCACAAAGGTCAACTATGGACCAAGAAACCATGGCATACAAGCCTCTACACTCACCAGATGGAACCAAACTTCTGAAGGACAAAATCAATTGCACTACGTTGGAAAGAACACTACCAAAGCCTCCTGAATTGCAGCTCCAATGTGGTTGAAGAGGTTCTCTCACAAATCCCACAACAAACCAGGGATGAGCTTGCAGCTAGTTTGGAAGAAGTCAGCAATGCCATCAACCAACAAAAAAAATAACAAAGCCAGCTTACATGATTGGATCCCTGCTGAAATCTTTAAAGAGAGGACCTGAGCTGACACAACAACTCCACCAGCTCATAGAAAAAGTGTGGGTGACCAAGAAAATCCCAGCAGATTGCAAAGATGCCACCATCATCACCCTCTTCAAAAAAGGGGAACGAACAGACTGCAGAAACTATCTCCCTTCTAACCTCCGCTGGGAAAATCCTCGCAAGAATCCTTGCAAACCGCCTTCTAACCCCCTCAGAAGACACCCTCCCAGAATCCCAGAATGGCTTCCACCCCTCCAGAGAAACAGTGGACATGATCTTCACTGCACAGCAATTCCAGGAAAAATGCAGGGAACAAAATCAACCACTGTACCACTCATATCATTCATTGACCTTGCAAAGGCATTCGACACACTGAATTGCAGTGCTCTCTGGACCATCCCCCCCAAAATCAGATGCCCTAACAAATTTGTGAACATCCTGCGGCTCCTCCTTGACAACATGATGGCAACAATCTTGGACAGCAATGGCTCCCAAAGTGACCCATTTAACGTGGAATCATGTCAAACAGGGATGTGTTATTGCCCCAACTTTATTTTCCATCTTCATCGCTATGATACTTTACCTTGTTGATGGGAAGGTTCCCACCGGAGTGGAAATCATTTATCGGAGAGATGGCAAGCTATTTAACCTCAGCAGACAGAAAGACAAAGCCAAGGTTACAACAACATCTGTTATAGAACTCCAGTATGCTGATGGCAATGTCATTTGTGCGCATTCAGAAGAAGACCTACAAGCCACTCTAAACACCTTCGCAGAAGTATACGAGGAGCTCAGCCTGTCATTGAACATTGAGAAAACCAAAGTGCTTGTAAGGGTCTGTCGAAAAGAGCTAATAGGGCTCTTATCTCATACCCTTCCAGCAACATAATCTCTGCCAGGTGTGGCCTTGAAGACGCACAGAGCTGGAAATGGGCCTTAGGTCACACCACACCAGCATGAACAGCCCTGGCTCGTGGACTCAAGCAGGATATGATGAAATATCCACTGGACATTGGAACTGCTGAGTCAGGGGGATATGATGCAACCTCTGTTGGGCATTGCATGCCATGGGGTTGGGCTTCTGAGATGATGGACAGGTGATGGGGGTGTGTTCTGTATATAAGCTGTGTTTGTTCCCTGTGATGCCAGTTCTGGCATCAAAGGTATTATACCTGCAATAAATCTCGTTGGATCAAGTTGCCGTGTGCGTGTGCTTGCCGTGTGCCTAACAGACGAATTGTGGCGTTTCTCACAGTGCTCTTCCAGCAGTCACCAGCCAATCCCTCTCCAATGCCAGAAATACAACTTAATGGTGTAACATTAGAAAATGTTGATCACTTCCACTATCTTGGCAGCCACGTCTCCACAAAAGTCAACATTGACACTGACATTCAACACCGCGAGTGCGGCATTTTTCTGAATGAAGTGGAGAGTGCTTGAGAACCGGGACATCCGTAGGGATATCAAGGTCCTTGTTTATAAAGCTATTGTCCTCCCAATTCTGCTATACACCTGTGAGACGTGGACTGTCTGCAGACGTCACATGCAACTCTTGGAACAATTCCTTCAGTGTTGCCTCTGAAAAATCCTGCAAATCTCATAGGAAGACAAGTGGACAAATTTCAGCGTGCTGGAAGAAGCAAAGTCCACCAGCATTGAAGCGATGGTCCTCTGCCATCACCTCCGCTGGACTGGCCATGTTGTCCGGATGCCCGACCAGCGTCTCCCAAAGCAGTTGCTCTATTCCCTGAACTCAAGAATGGAAAATGGAATGTTGGAGGACAGGAAAAGAGATTTAAAGATGGGCTCAAAGCCAACCTTAAAAACTCTGGCATAGACACTGAGAACTGGGAAGGCCTGGCCCTTGAGGGCTCCAGTTGGAGGTCAGCTGTAACCAGCAGTGCTCTAGAATTTGAAGAGACATGAATGGATGGTGAAAGAGAGAAATGTGCCAAGAGGAAGGCATGTCAAGCCAACCCCAACCGGGACCGCCTTCCACCTGGAAACCGATGCCCTCTCTGTGGGAGAAGATGCAGATCAAGAATAGGGCTCCACAGTCACCTACGGACCCACTGCCAGTGCAACAAACCTGGAAGACCACCATCCTCGGACAACAAGGGATTGCCTAAGTAAGTAACCTGCTGATGGCTATATAGTAGTACCTATATTAATGAAGTAAACACATTTCTGGACATTGCATCTATAACTGAGAAACTGGTAGACAGAAATAAGATAGAAATAATGAAAATAGTTCCCCAGCCACAAAAAATGAGTTCAACGAATTTCAGCAAAATTTTACTTAAAACTGACAGTATGTTCATTACATTAAAAAGCCCTATCAGATGAGCCCTGCATAAACAAAGGAAAGCATTCTGAACATCACAGGAGCTTTTTGCCAATGACTTTGTTAACTGAGCTATGACTGTATGGATTTGTTGAAGGTGATTACACCACAGATATACTTATTTTGTAAATTCTAACTGCTGCCTCTGAGCAGCATGCATGTCTAGCCCCCAAGGAAATGATGTACTGAAAGATCAGCATATCAGCTGCTGGAATTGAGAACATTTATTGCTATATAGGATGTTTTAAAGATGCTCTGCAGTGGTGGATATGTCTATCAGAATGTAAAGCTATGCTTATTTCATTCCCACTTGTAAGAATGCATACATCCAGTAGTTATCTGCTCACTGAGAAAGGTTATATGTTTGTGAGTATTTTGAATGACTGTTTGCACGTTGGCTTCTTTTTGGAGTTTTGTTCAAGACATTCTTTTTTGCTCAGAACATATTGTTTATGAAGAAAATGTACAATTATGTGCAACAGCTGTTGTTTTTAGTTGTAGAAAGCTATTTCTATAGTGTATATATCATTGCTTTTGTAAGACCCCCCCCCCCCCCCCAACCCAATTTATTTGTGGTTTTCTCTCTGTTAATACTGATTTGTTGTGATTGTCTCAATCTTAGTTTAGAGATAAGTTTGTATTTTTGGAAATCAGAGCCAATTGTTTGGCTGCACTGCTTGGAGGCTTGTATAGTACTTTTGTTTTGGAGCTGAGTGCTCAACTTGACCACTTGGATAGGTTTCTTTGTACTGGGTTGAAGGCAGGGCCGTAGCCAGGATTTTGATTTTGCCGGGGGTGTGTGTGTGTGAATTTGATTTGGGCTGCGGCTGAGTCTGCGTGAGAGAGGGTCTACCCTAGCAAACCTTTTGTATCATTATCCCAATAGCCCCATGCATATGGGATATTTTGAGCATGGTGATCAGATCATGATATGAATAAACATAACAGTTTAAATAATGTACCAGTAAGACCTTCTCGTGGACGACCCTGAGAATTTGGGGGGGGGCTGAAGCCCCTCAACCCCCCCCCTCGCTACATGCCTGGTTGAGGGTGAAGCTAGTGGCCACTAGCTTAGTATAACTATTGCCTCAATCCGCAGCTCAGCAAACAGTAAGAGGAAAACAGGCTTTTTTCTTTGGCAGTTGTTTTGTGGAGGATGTTGATGAAGAGGTCTGGAGAGCTGTGCTTCTGTGTCTACGGGATAGCAAACAATGAGAAGAGAACATCACCAAAGAGGAACATAAATGACTAGCCAGCCTTTATAGCAGGAAAGTCATAAAAGCTCAGGCTTGCTAACGAGGTCAACATAATAAAAATAATTTGGAAGCTATGTTCAGAACAAAGGAAGAACAGAAAAACAATGATAGGACTGCAGTATAAGAACAGGGTGAAATGCAAACAGAGGACAGAGACTGTTCAAAACCAGTTTTGTTGCAACCATTGTCAGCGCTGCTTGGCCCGTTTGTTGTTCTAACGGACCAAGCACCGCACGCCATCAGATAAGAGCAGCATCTGGCGGCCTTTGAACTGTTCCCGCCCTTTGAAGTGCCAGCACCTTTTCCTGAACTTTGATATGCGGAGAGCCGGATGGTCAAGCCCAGGGGAAGGAGGGGCCCAGCAGGGGGCCGGGCCGGTGGGGTTTGAAGAGACTGTTGCGCGGGAAGAAGTCAGTTCTATCTTTGCCTGCCCTGGATTAAGGACCTATTAAACTACCATTCCTTCAATGCTACTTGGAGTGAGTGTGGTTCATTAGACCCCCCTTGCCGGAGCTTACATAAAGATAGAACTCTCTTCTTCTTCTGGTTGTGAAAACCATCCAGCCGTAACAAAACTTCAAGATGTCCCATCTGGAGAGAGAACCTCCAGCCAACCTGTTGCCAGAGGAGTCGGATGAGGAAGAATCCGAGGCCGACGGAGAGGGAGACGCAGCCGGAGCTGGGGCTCCGCAGGCGAACCCCCAAGTCGTGATCACCGGGATGGAAGCCGGAGCTCCGGGACTCCCAGCCCCAGACCTAAGAGATGTGACGCGGCGCAAGAAGGCGACCCGAGCGGGAGAGAGAGACGTCTCCCCGACCACCGGCCTCCCTAGCCCAGCGGAGATTCGGATGGAAGCCCAGATGTTCGCCATGGCCCAGACGCTCCAGTCCCTCCAGTTCCAAGTGGACATGCTACAAGGCAGGTCAGAAGGGCCACCGTGGGGGTTCCCAGACACTTGAGCCAGAGAACGGGCCCCGGCCCGAGCGTCGGAACAAGTGGGCCGGCCTTCAGGGAGAGTAACCTTCGCAACCAGCGGAGACAACTTCATCTCGGGAAGAGGGGCCTCCACTTTCAACCTGGGTGCTAGCGACCAGAGCCAGGAAGCGGCGGGGGGTCGGAGGGACCTGAAGGTAAAATTCGACGGAGACCCGCGCCAACTTTCCTACTTCATCACGAATGTGCAGAACTTCATGTTGGACTATGGAGACTCGTTCCCGTCTGAGGGAGCCAAAGTGCGAGCCGTGGGGGCCAACTTGAAGGAGGCTGCTGCTGACTGGCTGGTGCAAATGTTTGAAACCCAGGCCCGCTTCTGGGACCCCCTAGCTGAAGAAAAGGCCAAGGGCCAACTCAAGAGGATTTACCAAGGCCAGAGATCCGTCTCTGAGTACGCCTTGAACTTCAAGACCATGGCAGTGAAGATCCGAGACTGGTCGGCAGTCACTAAGGTGGAATGTTTCAAGGCCGTCTTGCGGTCGGACATCCTAGAATGGGCCATGCACCGGGGAAACCCAGAGACTTTAGAGGACTGGATAGTCTGCACCGGAAGAGTAGAGTGCGACATGGAACAAATGCCACGCCGTTACCGCGATGGTGGGAGAAACCGAGGACCAGGCCCAGCCGGGAGGTCGGGGCCCCCCAGAAGGCCGTCGCCCAAAGCACGGTCAAGCAGCCGGGAGGGGCCCAAAGGAAAGAAAGGAGCATGCTACTCGTGCGGCCGGGAAGGACACCGTGCCGCCAACTGCCGTCGGAAGGGGCTCCCACCGAAAGCCGAAAATTCGCCAGAGCCCAAGCCGGCCCAGCCGCCCAAGACCCCTACACGCGGTAAGGCTGCTGCGGCGGCGGAGACCGTGCGCGCACCCCGGAGCCTCCGAGACCCGGAGGAGATGGAGTTAGAGGCGGAGGAGAGCGACCCCGAATGGCTGGCGGGAAACGACAACGATCTGCTGTAGACGCCCGGCGGGAGGGCGGTGAGTCTGATCCTCTTGGGTGTGACACCTTTAAGTTTGATATCAAGTTGTGGAACCCAGAGGGACCCCAAGAAATAGAGACAGTGGCCATGCTAGATAGCGGGTGCACCCGGTGCCTAATGTCCCCCCAACTGGCAAAGCAACTGGGGATAAAGCCCCAAGCCTTAGTGAAACAAATCCTTTTCTCCCAACTGGATGGGTCCCCGGCCAATGGGAAGCCAGCCACCCATAAGACAGGAGAAATGAAGATCCAAATTGGGACCCATCAAGAGGCGCTAAAGTTTGTAATCTCAGCCATGGCGCATCAGCCCGTCATTTTGGGGGCCCCGTGGCTGCGTGCCCAAAACCCGCAGATCGACTGGGAGACAGGAGTAGTAAAGTTCCGAGATGGAGAGGCGCGGGGGTGAGTGGATGACCCTGGTGAAGACGGAACCCCGACACGAGAGGGAGCCGGAGTGGGGGCAGCAGAGAGCCAGCTACGCGGCGTCCCGCGAAAGTACAGGGATTTGGAGGAAGTCTTCAGTGAGAGGGAAAGTGACCAGCTACCCCCCCCCCCCACACTGGAAGTCAGACTGTGCAATTGAAATCGAAAAGGGCGCCAAACTGCCAAGCCCGAAGTTATACGCCCTATCCGAGCCAGAAAGGAGGGCGTTAAGAGAATTCATTGACAAGAACCTAGACAGAGGGTTTATTGAAAAGTCAACAAGCCCGTTGGCAGCGCCGGTCCTGTTCCGCCCCAAAGCGAACGGCACCCTGCGGCTGTGTGTGGACTATCGGGGCCTCAACGCCATAAGCGCCTCCAAACCCTACCCTTTGCCACTGATGTCGGAGATACTGGCCCAGTTGGGAAAGGCCCGCCTTTTCACCAAATTGGACATCCGGGAGGCGTTTTACTGGATACGGGTGCGGGACGAAGACTGTTGGAAGACGGCATTCAACTGCCATCTGGGGCAGTACCAGCTCCAGGTCACCCCCTTCGGACTAAAAGGCGCCCCGAAAATATTTCAACAATTTATCAACGAGATCTTCAGGGACCTGTTGTACAAGGGAGTTCTAGTTTACCTAGACGATGTGTTAATCTATTCAGCATCAGAGGCCGAACACGTCGAGTTGACCCGAGAAGTCCTCCGCCGTCTGCGAGAGAACCAGCTCTTCGTCAAGCTTTCTAAATGCGAGTTCCACCGAACAGAATTGGACTACCTGGGATACCGCATCTCCACCCGGGGCCTGGCCATGGACCCCAACAAGGTGCGGGACGTGCTAGCGTGGGAGGCTCCCCGGACCCGACGGCAGCTTCAAGGATTCCTGGGCTTCGCCAACTTCTACCAGCAGTTTATCCAAGGCTTCGCCGAGATAGCGCTCCCCCTCACTGAACTGCTTAAAACTAAGGGCCTGAGCGAGACAAAGAAAGCTAAGTCTCCCGGTGCCAAGTTGAAGTGGACGCCGCAGTGCCAAGAAGCCTTCGATAGCCTCAAGCGGAGCTTCACCAGCCAGCCACTGCTGATGCACCCCAGGGCTGATCGGCCGTTCACCGTGCAGTGCGACGCGTCAGAGGCAGCTTACGGAGCGGTACTCCTGCAACGGGACGCTGAGGGCAACCTCCGACCATGCGCCTACCTGTCTAAAAAGTTCATGGAGCCCGAAAAGCGCTGTCATGTGTGGGAAAAGGAGTTGTTCGCGGTCCGGGCTGTGCTCAGCCACTGGAGGCACTTCCTAGAGGGCACCGCCCTGCCTTTTGAGGTTTGGACTGACCACAAGAACCTGCAGGCGCTGCAATCCCCACAGAGGCTCAACGCCAAGCAGCTGACATGGGCGCAGTTCTTCAGCAGATTCAACTTCGCGCTAAAGTACCTGCCCGGGACGAAGAACATCCTAGCCGACACCCTGTCCCGGATGCCAGAAGCGGACTACTCAGCGCCCGAGGAGGTGGGGACGGTGTTCTCCAAGCGCCAACTGGGACTAGTGGCCCGTACCCGGGCGGCCGCAAAGCCCCCACAGCCTGCAACCCCCGCCCTCCAGACCTCTTGGCCGCCCTGGCGGCCGCCTATGGGGATGACGCCTGGCTCGAATAGCACCAAGGGGACTTGACCCAGGCCGGTGGGGTTTGGTACTTCAAAGACAAACTGTACGTCCCGCAAAGCGTAAGAGGACAGATCCTGGCCCAGGGCCACGATTACCGGCTGTCAGGCCACTTCGGCCTCACCAAGACCCTGAAATTGTTAGCACGTCAGTTCTGGTGGCCGGCGATGCGTAGAGACACAAAAGACTACATCTCCGAGTGCGACGTCTGCACGAAGAAC